>CM070028.1:22327437-22414937 GCA_036247105.1 Cirrhinus mrigala | reverse complement strand
AAAGTTAATAAAATAATAAGTACATTTATAAAATATATAAAAAAAATGAAATATTATATACATTTTATTATAATATAAAATTTTATAAAATTAAAATAAATAATAACAATTATTATTATAATTATTATAAAAAAATCTCAAAACTCATGAGCAGGCCCGCACTAAATTCGCGAGTACAAAACTCCACTGTGAGTTTATTGTGAGATATTCTCTACACAAGCTTTTATGAAATATTCAAAAATTAAATACTACATTTTAAACAAGTAAAACTTTAAATATTACATAAGATATTATAATAATAATAATAATAATATAAAATATGCATACAATAAATTGTATATTTATTATATACATATATTAAATAATATAATAAATAAAATGTAATAATATATAATAATATAATTATATAATACAAATAGTACATATTTTATAATATTTAAATATTAAATTACATATATGTCAATCGTTATATGCAGTTAAATATTTCCAGGTATGTAGTTAAATATTTCTACCTACATTTATCAGGCAGACATGATCAAACGATTAATCGCAATTAATCGCATCCAAAATAAAAGTGTGTATTTATATATACATAATAAATATACACAGCACATGCACATATTATGTAAACAAAAACTTTTATTTTGGATGTGATTAATTGTTTGACTAACTAAAATGATATGTATTATTAAATTGTATTTATTATATAATTTTAGTGCTGTCAAACGATTAATCGCGCTCAATCACATCCAAAATAAAAGTTTTTGTTTACATAATATTTGTACTGTGTATATTAATTATGGACACATAAATATGTACTTTTATTTTAGATGCGATTAATCGCGATTAATCGTTTGACAGCACTAAAACAATACAATAAATACAATTTAATAATACATATAATTTATATAAATGTTATATTTATTAAATACAAAGATATTACATAATACAATATAAATCTTACATAAAATATTATAATATTTAAATATTAAACTAAATATATGTAATATTGTATGGAGGCAAATATTTCCAGATATGTAGTTAAAAATTTATACCTACATTTATCATGTTAAAATCCATTAACAGATCAGAATCTCCTTTAAAAATCTTAGCAGACATTTGTAAAATTCTTATGGGCCTGCTTAAAAGTCCTCGGTTTGAATCACTGTAATGAACCTATTTAACTCACTGAATCACTAGAACTACCAAATGTCTGCTGGAACTGATCAAAAGTATTAAAAAATTAATCAAATGTAATCAGTTAGATCACTTAATAAAGTAACTAAAATAGTTACACTACTTGTTACATTTCAAACAGAGTAACTTGTAATCTGCGACTCGTTACATTTACACTAATTGAAATAGTTACACTACTTGTTACATTTCAAACAGAGTAACTTGTAATCTGCGACTCGTTACATTTACACTAATTGAAATAGTTACACTACTTGTTACATTTCAAACGGAGTAATTTGTAATCTGCGACTCGTTACATTTACACTAATTGAAATAGTTACACTACTTGTTACATTTCAAATAGAGTAACTTGTAATCTGTAACCCATTACATTTACACTAACTGTAAGTTACACTACTTGTTACATTTTAAACAGAGTAACTTCTAATCTGTAACCTGTTACATTAACACCAACTGAAAATTACACTACTTGTTACATTTCAAAGAGTAACTTGTAATCTGCAACCCGTTACATTTATACTAACTGTAATAGTTACACTACTTATTACATTTCAAATATAGTAGCTTGTAATCTGTAACCTGTTACATTAACACCAACTGAAATAGTTACACTACTTGTTACATTTCAGAGAGTAGTTTGTAATCTGTAACCCGTTGAATTTCCACTAACTGAAATAGGTACACTACTTATTGCATTTGAAATAGAGTAGCTTGTAATCTGTAACCCATTACATTTACTCTAACTGTAAATTACACTACTTGTTAAACTTCAAATAGAGTAACTTCGAATCTGTGACCTGTTACATTAACACCAACTGAAATAGTTACACTACTTATTTCATTTCAAACAGAGCAGCTTGTAACCTGTAACCCATTACATTTACACTAACTGAAATAATTACAGAGCTTATTACATTGAAATAGAGTAACTTGTAATCTGTAACCCGTTACATTTACACTAGAATCTTTACCTGAAATTAGAATCTGAATCATTCAGTTCCTTAAATGATTTGATTCATAGCAATCTGATTCCCTGCTTAAGCTCTGACCTGATCCGGTTGTAATATGTGACGCGTGTTTGCTTTCTATCTCTGTCCACTATGCAGCATCAATTTTTTAATATCGAGGGCGCGTGAGACTTGATTGAAGACGCTTTGGAGCGGGACAGATTTACGGTCCTGTTCTCTGTGGCAATGCGGCGAGCTTCACGTGCAAGGTCCGGGATGATTCAGCACTCAAACTCACACACATACGGGACCCTTCGTACATTGTTAGCGTCATTAGTAGACACATGGATATGGAGTTAAATGAGTCTGTATCTACAAGCCATCTATGGTTAACTTCTGAGATGGACTGAGGGGGGCAGACGGCATAAATCTTTCGAAAAGAAAAACAAATGAGGTGCCATTTGAGTTAGAGGGTGCCATCTCCGAAATGTCAGACCCGGAGAGACGGATCAGAGATGCTGAAGCCCCCAAAAAAACAGAAGAAGAAGAAGAAGAAGAAGAAGAAACAGAAATAATCCCCACACAGCTGTTGCCGTCCCACAACCAGCGCACACCACAGGATGCACAAACACACACGCACACACAGCAGATCCGATCGCTCGCTCTCCACCCGCAACCCCACAGTGTGTGAGAGTGTGAATATGTGTGTGTGTGTGTGAGCGCCGGGGGAGGCTGGCTTTCAGGGTGGACGGTTACCTGGCTCTACTTCATGCCAGCTGCTGGCTTGGCTGCCGCTTCCAGGCGAGCGTCCCTGACCTGGGTAGTAGGACTCCTCTCCCGGGCTGTCCACCTCATCCTCCATGCATTTGATACGCTTTGCAGAACTGTGCGACAAAGAAGAGATAGAAAGAGGCTGGATAAGTATCGAACATAATTCATTCTGCGAATGTGTGGTTTTTCTCCCAGCATGCTTTGTGGTGCAATGTGGTGGACTGTAGTCAGTTTGGATTCAGATAAATGCTATAGGCATTAAACTGCATTTAGAATGCATGTAATGTATTAATTTGATGTATTATAGGGCCAAGGCTTGATTTTACATATTAGGATTTGATTGGAAAATGAAAGGTGTGTTATGATATTATTTATTAATATTGTTTTTTTCCCCCCATCCACACTATGGAGGACAAAGTGTGACACAAAAACATTAATATACTTTATAAATTAATTTTTTTATTTATATATTATATATTACATTTTCTATTTTATAATTGTATTTATTTTTATGATTGACTTGGAAAAGCTAATATAAAAATCTAATTTAATTTAATATATAATTTTAATTAACATTTATTTTCATATATGTATAAAATATAAAATACACATAAAATGTATGAAAATAAATGTTAATTAAAATTATAACTATTATATAACTATTAATAAAAATATGAAACAAAATACAGTATACAAAATAGAAATAAATCATTGACAAATTGTTAGGATTTTTTAAAATGTATTCATAAATGAATTTTACATATATAGTAAATAAAACAAAAAACACATAATGAAATATCTTTCAATCATAAAATACATACATTTATAAAATTGAAAATGTAATATATAATATATAAATAATAAATATATAAAATGTAAATAATATATGAAAAAGTAATACATAATAGTCATTTTATATAAAAAATAAAAATATAATATAATATTTACCTTGAAAAACAAAATACACAAAGGTAAAAAATGTGTAAATAAATGTGTTAAAATGTCTTTTAAAGAATAAAATCATAAAATATATGAAAATAAATTAACAAATCTCAATAAATACAATCTATGGATAAACTTACAAAATACATAATATATAGATGTGTTAAAAGATGTGTTTTGACATACTAAAAACATATCTGATTAAAAAAATTATATATATATATATATATATATATATATATATATATATATATATATATATATATATATATATATATATATATATACACACACACACGAAAATAAATGAGCGTGTCAATTAAATACTATCTATAAATACAAACATATAACACAAAATGCAGTATACAAGATATAAATCACTGACAAATTGTTTGATTTAAAAAAGTATTCATTCATTTATTTTACATTTTATGTATTTATTGCAATATTTCATGAATAAATAACATTTTTATATAAAAAGATTTATTACTAATATAATAGCCCTCATAAATTAGACAAATGAAAGTCAGTAAATAACTAAACAACTATTTAATTAGAATTAATATCATTTACAATGGTATTACAATACGTTTGAAATAAATGAATATGCACTGATTTACTTATTTACTAATCATTATCAGTAGAAAAGTATTTCAGAGGAGATGGAAGTTATCATATTTTGGTAGAAAATGATGAAAAACTTATTTTTAAAAGAATTCAAGACATTTCAACAAGTTTAATATTAAATTTGATTTCATATTGACTTTACATTGTGTACAACATATTTATTCAAGTCAAAAAGGTGGACAGCAAAGATGTGTGCAAGCTTATTCAGACACACACACAGGCATACTACAATCTAACACACACATTTAAGAAGTGAGGAGTCATTGGAGGCTGGCGGTCATGTGTGTGTGAGTTATCTGCTGTAAGCTGAGCTCTGACATTTATTTGTTAATGTAAGGCCTACTGGTGTTTTTCACTCATAATCGCTTAATTAGTTTCTAGCATGCAGCCACACACAGGGTCCTTATTCCAGATGTTTGCTTTGGCAGGACTGGCTGAAGAGGCCACTGAAGCATGTGGGCAGACGCACATGTACACACACACAGATGTATTTGACCGCACACACATGGGCTCCAAAGCTAGTGCGCTAAACTGCATCAAAAGCACCTATGATGTCCAAAAATACTTCCTAATGAGTGCGCGCTGTCATATTCAACATATTTTTTTAATGAAAACGGCTAATGCGTGACTGTTGTGTTTTCAAATGCCCGTGTTAAATATTAGCGCAAATGTTTATGTACGTTTGCACGTGTGTGGATTTTAGGTATGCTGCGTTTTGTAAAAGTGACAGCGAAATTTGGCCCATCGGTGAAATCACAGTGACCGTTTATATGTTGCGTTTCAGCTGCGCACACATACACATCCAAACATACACACATCTGTCCGCGCACACGGGGTGCCACGTAGTGCGGTTTTACATTGGGGAGCGGTATGTGTGTGCGACTGGCCTGTAGGCTGAGCGGGTGGTGGAGGGAGAAGGTTCCAGGTGGACACACATATGCTGGAAGCTTGTGTAGCTCAGACTCCTGCAGCCTCTTCGAACGCTCAGCCAACACATCAATCTCTGCCTCGGCTGATTAATTAAGACTCAGAGTAAAGGAGAGAGAGAGAGTGTGTGTGTGCATGTGTCTTTCGAGTGCATACCTGCTAGAAGAAGTGCTGGGTAGGGGGCGCCTCATGGCCCCAGGGCTCATACTGTAGTAGGAAGAGCTGTCCAAGTCTGCCAACGAAAAGTTGGGCCCCGTCCCTGCCGCGATGGGGGCTGCCACACACAGAAAAGAGAACAAACATCAATACCTGAGAACAAAAAACGGTCTTAAGCATCACATTATGATGCAGTTCATTTTCATTTCCAAGTCTGAGGTAAAAAAACAAAGTCTGAGTTAGTTCACTCAACCGCCATTTTGGCAGTGTAACAAGCTTACTTTTTTAATTAGAAAACAGCAATAAAATCTGACAACAACTGTATCATAAACATGGCTGATTTAACTAAAACACACTAAACACGTTTTCATGTTAGAAAGAACAGACGGATAGAAAGAACGACAGAGTGAGAGAAAGACGCACAGAACAGTAGAATGATAGAACAATAGATAGAACGATAGATAGTTAGAACGATAGATAGAACGAGATAGATAGATAGATAGATAAAATGATAGATAGAGAGATAGACAGATAGATAGATAAAACGAGAGATAGATAGACAGATAGATAGATAAAACGATAGATAGATAGATAGATAGATAGATAGATAAGACGACAGAACAATAGATAGCTAGATAGATAGATAGATAGATAGATAGACAGACAGACAGATAGACAGACAGATAGATAGATAGATAAAACGACAGAACAATAGATAGATAACAGATAGATAGAACGATAAAACAGATAGATAGATAGATAGATAGATAGATAGATAGATAGATAGATAAAACGACAGAACAATAGATAGATAGATAGAACGATAAAACGACAGAATGACAGATAGATAACAGATAGATAGACAGAACGATAAAACAGATAGACAGATAGATAGATAGATAGATAGATAGATAGATAGATAGATAGATAGATAGACAGACAGAACAATCAGATAGATAGAGTAATAGAATGATAGAAAGCTAAAACGATATATAGAATGATAGAACGATAGACAGAACAATCAACAGATAGACAGATAGATAGATAGATAGATAGATAGGCAGTGATCGATAGATAGATAGATACATATATATATATAGATAGACAGATAGATAGATAGATACATATATATAGATAGATAGATTTCATCATATTTAATAAATTACAATTTGTATAATTCTTCCTCTGCTTGTGATTCCAAGTCAACTTCCTCAAATCAAACTTTTTTCTTTTTTTAATAAAAGAAAAAATATGTTAACACACATTTGCTTATCTTACTGAAACACTCGTGCTGGTTACAAAACTTTCCCCCCTGAGCGAGTCGCCTCAAGCTGCAAATCCCCCCCGTGCCCCTTTCTGTAGGTCATCGGTGAGCAGTGCTCTATCAAACGCCTTTGTCATACAGTACATAAAGCCGTGATGCCTCTTTATATTCATGGTGACTGAGACCACTATTTTTTGATGAGGACAGCACGAATGTGTAAGAGAGCGGCTCTGGTCCTGCATACCTAATAGGCCGGGCCCAGGCGGAGAGAGAGAGAGATGTATGTATGGGGGGGGGGGGGGGGGGGGGGGGGGGGCCAGTCGGGCGGACGACAGCGTGGAAGACTGTGATAGACACGGTAATGGGCTGCCTAATTAACATTGGAAGAGGACACGGCTAAAGGGGCAAGTTGGACCAAGGGAGGGAGAGAGAGCCGGTGCACTAGCCAACAGCTAAAAGTTGGACACGCAGGAAGTGAGAAAGGAAGCGCTATAATTTCTGAGTCATCTCTTTATGTTAACTTTTTTTTGGAGGGGGGGTGGGCGGTCCTTCGCTCTAATAGAAGTGGCAGCGCGGGTTATTTATGACGAGCAGTAAAGCCGGCTGCATTTGCATGGCTAATAGTAGGATGTGAAGTAATTTGTGTGAGAGCTAACCTGGGCACCGGGCTGCAGTAACTCAGCCGGCCCTCGACGCGCACACACATACACACAAACGCGCCCTCGCGCCGAGAGCGGCCGGCCCTGCTGCTGCAGTTTGGGTAGAAAAATGACCACACTGCAGTCTGTCTGACTGGAATGGAAATCAATCATAAAGGTAATCCGCAGTCTCTACCTCTTAAAGGCTTTATCAAGTGCTTTCGCTTGGAGGATTCCAAATGAAGCCTGTGGCTATCAGGCCGGCATTGATCTCTCTCTCTCTTCTCTCCTTCCCCTTCTGTTCTCTCTCTCTCTCTGATCTTTACTGCTTTACCTTTCAAGTTGCTGGGCGCAAAGTACATTAGCAAAATGTTTCAATCTATTCTATTTACTTAGTGCAGAGGAATGGCAGTGCAGAGAGTAGGTTTACTTAGCTGTGCATGGGGGACAAAAAATTGTCCACCGATATATATTGTCCATCCCTGCTATTTAAACTTGTAGACAGCGAGGTAAAAGAGAACAAGGCAAACAGTTCTGAAGGCCGGCAAGTTACGGGAAGTTTGTTGTCGGACAGCAAAGTGACCGAGTCTCCTAGACGTGGTGGAGGTTTTTAGGTGTAGTCTCAAGGGTTGACAATCCCTCTTAACATACACACACACAGACATACTCCTCCCCTCCCACCCAAACACTGGCCGCTAAAGCATCTACAAAAGCTGGGGAGGCTATTCATTTGAAAAGAGCAGGGGGAGGAGGAAGCGAAAGAGAGAGGAGAAAAAAAATCGGCTTTTGTTCAGGCCGGATTTTCAAATTGAAGCATTTGACAACAAAGGCAGCAGCAATCAACTTCAAAACCCTGGACGTCTGTTCACCCCGTCTTCCCCCCCGCCTCAGTCCTCATCGCTTTATTGAGCGAGAGGACCATGGCGTGATGGGATCTCATCTAGGGCTGGTCAGAAGTTGGCGAGCTTTGACAGGTCTTCAGTGGGGTTTTCTGCTGGATCAGCTCCTGTGTGGATATAGACCTACAGCATAGGTCCAGAGTTCTCAGTCTGGAGGAGAGGGTTCGCAAGGGGCTAGACCTCACGCCTTCACCGTGCACTTTCCCATCAAACCAAATGAGAAGCTAAGGCAGACAGAACCTCGCTGGTGAAGTCTGCAGGTCGGTGTCCAGTTGAGGAAGGTCAAGAGGTAGAAGACAATGCAGTCCAAGACTCAGCATATTACTACTCCTGTGAAGAACAGCTGATAATCAGCAGCTCGCTGGCTTGACATGAAGGGATAGTTTACCCAGAAATCACAATTCTTATATCATATCCTCACCTTCAAGTCATTCCAAACCTGTGCCTGGATGAAAAATTAGACATTCTGGCATTCTACAGGTGAGGAAGTTTGGACAAAATCAACATATCGGTGTATCACTACTTTTACGGCACATCCATTTTCATTACAGTGAAAATGTAGGGCATTTTCCATCAAGCTAGTGTTGATAAGATTCAAGCCCCATGTGTGCATTTCGCTGCAGATGGCACTGCCCACTGGCAGGCTTTGGCCCAGTGTTGGCACAGTGCTGACAAGACTGGTGGGCGTATCCCCACCGGTGCTGCTCGGCAGTGTCTCTGCCACAGCGGCCTCCTCTCCTACTCCATAATTCATCCGCTCCCCCTGTTCGGTCATATGGCTAAATGGTGCGTGCCAGCGCCCGGCCTTCACCCAGGGATTTCCAGGTGTCCCTGCCCCTGGATCACGCTGCCGTGCTGCTTGCCAACATTTCTGCAAGGCTCTTGCAAGCGGACTAATAACAATAACCTCATCCTAATCCCGTATCCTCTCCTGTCTCTTCTGTAGCCCTTACAATCTCCTCTGGAGAGGCTCTGAGTGGGCGGCAGCAACAGTAAAACTGGCTCGCGTACAAGTCCTCTTGCTCACCTGAGCTTGACGGCGTGCCAAGCTGTGGCGTGACAGTGTCCAACTTTAGCTGTGAGGAAAAAACAAACTCTAGGTGATGGTGGCTCTTCCTGGGAACATTTAAGAACGCTGCAAGACTCGAGAAGGTAGAAGGGAATAGCTGATGAAGGAGGAGCAGGGGGAGGGAGGAGGATATGGAAAAGGCGGACCCAATCTCCGAAATTACCCCAGCTTGGTATCGACTGGCCAATTATGTGGAGTTCCATTTACAAAAACGTAGCTGTAGCGGCTAACTTTATGGAGACTTTCATTTCGCTCTCCCCCACCACCGACAGCCCCTCCTTCGCTCTCTCGCTCTCTTCCTCTCCTTTTTTGTGTGGTGCTTTAATAGGATATTGATCGACAGAAGCAGATTCGATTGGGCTGCCACTGAATTGTGTAATGGGTGCACAAAGCCAAGGTCATAGTGTATAGTCAGGGAAGAGCTAAGGCAGCCCGTTGTCCATTCAATATCACGACCTTTCATCTTCCGAACGGGCACGAGCCTGCGCTCAACCCCTTCCCCGTTCGCTTAAATAAATCTGCCAGACGCTTCCACACAGAAGCCCTGTCGGAACTCCTCTGGGCAATTCATACGCCACTTCAGTACACCAGATTACCCTCTTCTACCCATCTTCCAATCTGGTGCACTTACCCTCTTCACTTCAATCAACAGCATCATCTCGGTGCCTTCCACAAGAAGCTACCAAAGTCATGAGTGTGCATGCATACAGCACTTTAATTCACAGTCACTCCATAGGGAGCAATCCTGTTAGAGGACTTATGCTAACTGTGGGCTTTGCTGACTGCTGAACTTCTTAGATGGTATTGCCCATTAAGGAAGGAAAACGGTTGACGCAGGAGGGCGAGACTCTGTCAACTCTCCCGCTGCTCCGAGAGTGGAAGATGCAAGGAGTTTTTAATTGTTGTGAGTTACTGAATGAACTGGCTACGTCCCACAGAAACCTGAAATGGGATTTACAAAATTCAAACAAACCAACTTTTGACAACTTTTTCGAAAAGGTTAGACTTCTTCCCGTTCAACTTCTAAGAGTAACATGCTCTTTAGACCAACATCAGCAACCCTCTGCTGCCTAAGAGCCACTGGACTGTGGAGAGGAGAGAGGAATAAAGAGAATGATGGGGAAAAAGAGAACAGAACCCTTTGATTTGAATTGAACATCCAGCATATGCCACCCAGCATTTGCTTTTCTTCTCAGTGTGTCACAGATGTTAGGATAAAAGCCGATCTCTCCGCAGAGCTGGATCAATTATGCATATTCCTTAATCTTGTTACCATCATACGCCAGGAGTTCTGATGCAGCACAGTGCTGGCTGAGTTTTAATATCTCTCTCTTTCTCTCTCTCCTGATACCTTTCATCATTTTCCGCATCCTTTTGCACCACCTCACACACACGCAAGCTGGACTCACGTTGACCCTTGCATTTCCTTCCGCCCGTCTGCTGTCACGTCGCCAGAATGTGGTGGCACCCAAATGTTTGTTCTCTCCAGACGCTGTCTTTGCATTGGCAGGCACTTTGAGGGTTTTTGAAGGCAGACTGCGAGGTGAGACCACGGTGGGCTCTTTGCCCGGGCCCCGTGACACCCTCTTCTCCTCTCCTTCGCCCGGGATTAGGTCACGAAGGCGTGTGATCAATGCACCTTTGATCAGAAGGCTCCAGCGAGTGCTGACAGGCGCTTTGGATCGGCTATTGTTAGCGGGTATCGACAGGCACGTATGGATCGCGCTGCGCTCTGTCACTCTCCACCGTGAACGTCTGCAATTTTTAAAGGTCACGTTTTTTACTCCCGTCCCATCCTCCCTTCTTGCTCCTCGCCTCCTAGGGGAAAGTCTACTTTTCTTCTTCTGCATTCTGCCTTAATCGCTCTATCAATCTCAAGTTGTAAAAATACTCACCTTCTTGCTATCTTCATTTTCTTGGTAAATTTAAGCACCAAACATTAAACATCCGAAAAAGCCGCATCCGCAATACAGCTTATTTACGGAAAACAGCTTATAAAAGCAACACTGGCTAAAAAAGACTGCACGAAAAAACTTAGTTTTTTTTTTTCTTTAGAGAGTCCAAGTACTGTTGAACTGCACTGCACTGAAGCACTTTCAGCTGACTGCTGCATTTTGCTGGTGTTTCGATTTCTAATGAGTGGAGGGATAGTGGATTCAGCCCATTGTTCTGAAAACTGCGCTGAGAAACCAGAGAAGCCTTCCTCCAGCACACTGGTTAATCACTAGCCTCATCCTACCTTTGGGCTGAAATAAAGGTGCTTGAACTAGGGTGTTTCAGACGTTGTGGTTTTATTCTGCTGCTGGGCTTCACATACTAGGATGTAACAGGTCTAAGGGAACCTCACAGCCCTAAATCATGCTAAGCTTAAGACTGTGACCCTTACACGGCACATTTACCGAACTTACCTAACCTGACACGTTTTTAGGTTCATTATGAAAGCTCAATTGATTTTACTAAAGAAAGTGATGTTATAACAGACTTATCAGGAGTTTTAAGATATTTTTAACTGTAGTTTTGTAGAGATCTTACTCTGTGAGACTCGCACGAGCTCAGAGACGGTGAAGACACCTGATGTGACGAAACTGTCCTGGAAGCCAAGGTGCCCTGAAACACAAAAAGACAGAGAAGAAACACTGTTATCAGAATGAACATGACAAAATACAGAGCAAAGACAGCGTTTATGTCAACAACACACTCACACGCACACACAGTCCCGGTGGGGAATGGAATAGGGAGTGTTTAGAGTGACACTGAGGGTAGAGCACATCTGGATTTGGTCCCATGAGTGTCTGCAGTACAGTGGGGCAGAGGCTCTTTGCGGTGCGGTGTGACGCACACACATAAACAAGGAGCTGCACAGGAAGCCCAAAAAGCACGATTATATATGATATGTGGTGGAATCTCAGTCTAACACATTCTTTGCGAGGCAGGCAGAAATCGGTTACCTCTTCCAGCAGACAGACAGACCACAATTACTGTGCTCATTGTGCTGACTACGGCCGACCCAGGACCTGCCGCACATCCTGCGGGCTGCTGCTCTGCTGGAGGAGCCCATATCAGCCTCAGATTCAACCACAGACAACCAGACGACCCTAAACTTACTACCATCCAACACCACAGAATCAAAACATGCAGTCAGTGTGGACTGCATATCCTATAATGACCCGCTCGTACATACTTTGTGAAATTCTGCCGATATGGCAAGATTTATCATGACAAGTTAGACATAAGATAGATTATACGCTAGATTAGAAGTTAATAGATTAGAACAGAAACGCAATAGCTGAAAAAGTGAGAACTATAAGATAACATGGTGCAAATAAATGCAGAAAAAAGTTGCACTCAAATGACGTTAAAAAAAAGAACACATTTTATCATTACATTAAAAATAATGTAAAACACCAGTAAATAAAATGAAACATTTACAAACATTATTAAAATGATTGGACTATTCATTATAAACAACATTTTTATAAACGACAAGATTAAAAAATGTATTTAAAGTGAGTGGGTATGCAACGGAATTTAAGTTGCAACAGTTCAGGCGACAAAAAAAATTATTTGATATTCTGCAAAGAAGTTTTTATTTATGTAAATGTATGTATATATATATATATATATATATATATTATATATATATAGACCATTTCGCTAGATGTAAACAACACTGGTCCAGAAGCACTTCCTGTTTTTTATTTTTTTTTTAAATTCACATATACAAATACATCTTAAAGGTGCTAATGTAACATTTTCATCCACTCAAATGTTATGTTGGTTGTATTTTTTTGTGATGTTTGTGTAAAATTAAAAAAAAAGAAACAGGAAGTGTATTGGGACCAGTATGTTTACATCTAACGAAATGGTCTATATATATATATTACATGTTAATTTTTCAATCATTAAAAACCTCAAATGTAAAAAAAAAAAATAATACAAATGATCAAACTCAACTTAATACCAACTCACATTATGCAAATAAATGCAAAACGTAAGAATCTTAAAAGTTTTATATACGAGATATCGCAATGCTCAGGGTTCTTTCTCCTGAGAAAAAAAATATATATGTATGGGGGGGGCGGGTGACAAGACGAATCTCGAAAAGAAGTGATGTAGCTATTAAACGACTTCCTGCGCTGCTCGGTGGCTGGCGAGCTATAAAACCAACAATAGAAATGAGTTTAGTCTTGACTGGCTGGATGAGGAGACGTATAGCATGTGGACGGGCGGAATAATAAATAATAAAAACAGAGAGAGAGAAGCGAAGGAGAGAGAGAGGGACAGAGGGAGGGGTAATATCTACGGCTCATTGCAAGAGAAAGTGCTGACATGAGCTAAAAGACTGCAGACCCGGAGAGCATTCCTGCACAGATGCCCCTGAGATTGAGAAAAAGTGAGATAGAGTTTGTTCGGGGAGGTATCGAGAAGAGGGGAGACGTATGTTAGAGGGCATGTGGCAGGAAGTCAAGGTGGATTACAAAATGACAAAGCGACGAGGACAGTGGGCTACAGGGTCGAGAGCGAGAGAGGCAAAAAGTCAAAGTTTCCACACAGCTGTACATACTGTGAAACAACAATAATACCGAGCAGAAGTGAGGCGCACCATTACTTGGAAAATAGAGGGATGACGCAATGGAGCTGAGGAGGGAGAGAGCGAGCGAGTGAGCGAAGGAGCCTTCGTCACTAGAATTCCAGTATAGGGAGCATATGCACCCGGAGTTCACTGAGGGCATTTCCATGAGTGCCTCATATAGGGAGGCAGGGGCGAGGGAAGGGGCAGGGCTTCTATATCTCAACACGGATAATCACTCCCAGCTGTGTCCACTGTAGCGCCGCACACACACATGTAGGGAGGGGCCAGGGTTCGCCTTTCACAGCAGAACCGAGACCTCAACAAGCCTCCAGCGCAGCAACAAGAGCGCCGTGTGGAACTACACTGGGCCTCGGGACAAGCAAACCTATACCTTATCTGGGTAGTTGACAAAAAACAACTTTCAAGACCTGGTTTTTCTTGGTGAATGTACAAAGGATAATGTGTAGATTTTACATGCTTTGGTCATTACCCCACAACATTTGAATGAATTTTTTGCTTCTTTAACAGAGTAAAAAAGAATATACAAAGAGACAAAAAAGAGCTTGTTTTTAATCAATTGTGTGTTGCATACTAGGAACAGAGCCATATGACGTGAATAGGAGTTCGCAAGAATAATGGTTAAACTGTCATTTGTGCAAATTGCCAATGGCCTTGGTGATGTCATCAGAGACTGGAAGTTGTTTAAGAGGTTGAGCAAGTTACTTGTAAAGAGTGTTTTTTTTTTTTTTTTTTTTCCTCAGAATAACTTAATCTTGTGGGCAGCACACCGACATACAGCACTGTTGCACTAGGGGCATCCCAAATTCGAATCCTGGCTCGAGGACCTTTCCCAATCCCGCCCCCCTCTTGCTTTCCCAGTTTGCTTCCTGTCAGCTCTATGCTGTTCGATCGTAATAAAGACAAAAATGCCAAAAAATAAATCTAAAAAAGAGAAATAACATGCAATGATTAGGAATGTGTACTAAGAAAGCAGGAATAAGTAAAACATGATATCCAATGAGGAAAAAGGGGGCGGGGCTTGATTTCCATCTGTTGAGAATTGATTAGATATTGAAAAGTGTACGCAAGTTAGAACAATAACTTGCTAAAACAATGGCTGAATTGCTATCTGTTTACATTATCTAATACAGTAAGGCCTCGGTGATGTCATCAGAGACTAAAAGTCGTTTAAGAGGCAGAGCAAGTTGATGATTGAATAGCGAAAAGTATGCGTCACATACCAGAACGGAGCTAGATGTAAGTAAAACTGGATTGACATTTCAAATGGTCTCTCATTTATTCATTTTATCATCAACAACGTGTGCAACGCACAATAACAAGAAAAATCTCTTTTTAGATAGTCCTAGATGAAGTATCCACTGCTTGGCATTTGACAGCTACTCATAAACAAGCCTCACCAGAGGCAGTAAACAACTGTTTAGCCGTTTTTACTAGCTTCTTATCAAATGTCTCTCACATTCTTTTCCATTTTCTTGCGCTCTCCGTTATGGATTTCTCACCTCCCCTCTCTCTCTCCTGGGCTTGTAAAGGAGAGGATATCCTCTGGCCTTATCTAATAGTCGGCGGATTGTGCAACGGCTGCCCCGTCCCAGAAAGACAGCAGTTCGCTTTGTGAAAGTGCACGTAGCATGGAGCACAAGGGTCAAGGTTTACCAGCGAAAACAAACCATGGAAAAAAAAAAAAAAATTGGTCATGTTTTCCTGCATCGGGGCTGGAGAAATAGAGGTGGTGACAGGGAAAAGGTGGAAGTGTGTGATAGCCTCAGGCTACGTCTGACAGTATTTAACAGGCAGTGAAAGGAGTCAGTGGTCTTTAAAGGGATAGCTCACTCTAAATAAAAAATCTGTCATCGTTCACTCACTCTCATGTCATTTCAAACCCGTATGACTGTCTTTCTTCCATGCAACGAACTATATGATATTTTTTCTGGCTGCTGTTTTCCATTCGTATGTAGCTATCAAATGTCATTCCTATGACGTATCTTTATGTTACAATATACTTAGATTTCAGCGGTGCCAAAATATAAGAGGCAGTAAAATAGTCTAAAGTTTGGACGCACTGTTTTAAGATCCAGCAGATCAAAAGCTGCTGATCCGAAACCAGTTTTGTGAATTAAAAATGATAAAACCATTTATCATTTAAGACCAGGGTTCTCTGGATTGAGACTGGCCTGTACTGCTTGGGATCAACTGGAAATAATCTGAAGATCACGGCCGACAGATACAGATACCAGATGGAGCGAGTTTGTACGGGAGAGAAAATATGAAAAAAAGACATTAGCGGAGTGATTATGTGCAGTCTATATCGGCACAACTCAGGGGTGATCTTCAGTTCACGACGAGAGAGAGAGATGAAAAGATAATATCAGCTACACGCAGGATGAGAGAGATGAACACGCTCATCTGTCTGTATCCTCTAATCTGAGTAAACAGGGCGATGTTGGTGTCACACACAAGGGCGTGGAAATAATAGCTCAAGCTTCGCGGCGCACATCTGCGATAATCTTTAAGTTCGGAGGAAAATATGCCTTATAATCCAGTGTTGAGGGACGCGCACGTAATGCAGCTCTGGGGGGGGGTTGAGGGAGGATAAAGCGGGACTTTTCAACATCATTCTCTGTTTAAACTCAAGCAAACAGGCGACTGTTTCCATTCAATCATCGTGTTTATGTTTTCTCAAACTGTAAATCACTCGACACAGACTGTTTCATTGTCCGCTAATAATTTGTAAACACACACAAAATCAGCGGAATTGCTGCTCTGTGTTTGTTTTAAAAGAGCCCGTTTAGAACAATTCTCAGTCGGCGCTGGAATGACGCCACTTTTCGCACAAGTTTACGCGGACGCAATCCTCTTAAGAGTAATAACCCACCTCTGGCTTATGCTAACACACTCACGCTAAAATCTTAGAGGAGAGAGCGAGTCCTGGAGATCTGAAGACGTGAGAAATTCGCAAACTACTTTTTGCTATAGCTCAACTAGTTGTATTTGGCATCAGTGGTTCAATGAAGAACTTTGAACATCCATGAAATCTTTCAAATGTAGAAAATGTTCTTCAAAATGGTTCTTTTAGGAACTGTTCACTGAAAGGTTCTTTGGGAAACCAAAAATGGTTCTTCTATGGCATCACTGCAAAAACACCCTTTTGGAATCTTTATTTTTAAGAGTGTAGGCCAGATTCAAACCTGCATTTCCCATACACTCTTAAAAACAAAGGTTCCAAAGGGAGTTGTCTGCAGTGATGCCGTAGCAAAATCATTTTTGGTTGCCCAAAGAACCTTTTAGTGAACAGTTCTTAAAAGAACCATTTGTCTTCATTTTAATAATCTTACCACTATAAAGAACCTTGTGTTTCAAAAGGGTTTTTCACAGTTCCCCAAAGAACTTCCAGTGAACGGTTCTTAAAGTCATTGTGAAGAACACAGACTCCATGAAAGTCAAAGGTTCTTCATGAAACCATCAATTCCACTGAAGAATCTTGATTTTTAAGTGTACTGATGCAACAGAAGAATCATTTTGGATTCCTCAAAGAACCTTTCAGCAAACAGTTCTTAAAAGAACCATTTCTCTCCTATTTTCATGCATATTTGAAAAATCTTTCCACTATTTATAATGTTTTAAAAACAGAGGTTCCAAAAGAGATCTGTCATAGAGAGATGCCATAGAAGAACCATTTTTGGTTCCCCAGAGAATCTTTCAGCAAACAGTTCTTAAAAGAACCATTTTGTCTCAGCGTAAATAACAATTTAATCATCTTTCTACAGTTCTTTAAACCACTGTGAAGAACATGTGAGTGAAGAACATCTTTAAAATCTAAAAAACCCTTTTCGCCACTAAAGAACCTTTTGTGCAATGGAAAGATTCCATGAAAGTTAAGGTTCTTCATGGAATCATCGATTTCATTTAAGAATCTTTATTTTTAAGAGTGTACCAATGCAACAGAAGATTCAGTTTGGGCTCCTCAAAAACCTTTCTGTGAACAGTTCTTAAAAGAACCTTTTTCTCCTAGTTTTAAGAATATTTTAATAATCTTTCCACTATTTAGAATGTTTCGTGCAACAGAAAGGTTCTACACTGTTAAAAACAGAGATTTTTTACAGTGATGTCATAGAACCATTTTTGGTTCCTTAGAGAACCTTTCTGTGAACAGTTCTTAAAAGAACCTTTTTCTCCTAGTTTTAAGAATATTTTAATAATCTTTCCACTATTTAGAATGTTTCGTGCAACAGAAAGGTTCTACACTGTTAAAAACAGAGATTTTTTACAGTGATGTCATAGAACCATTTTTGGTTCCTTAGAGAACCTTTCAGTGAACAGTTCTTAAAAGAACCATTTTGTCTCTGTGCAAAAAAAATATTTAATAATTTCTCCACTATGAAGAACCTTTTGTGCAATGGAAAATTTCTTCACTCTTAAAAATAAAGGTTCCAAAAGGGGTTTTTCCCACAGTTCTCCAAATAACTATGAGTGAACAGTTCTGTGAAGAACATCTTTATAGTCTAAGGAAAATTTTCCCCCTATGAAGAGCCTTTTGTGCAATGGAAAGATTCCATGAAAGTTAAAGGTTCTTCATGGAACCATCACTTACAAAAAAAAGAATTTTTATTTTTAAGAGTGTACCGATGCAACAGAAGAATCATTTTAGGTTCCTCAAAGAGTCTTTCATCAAACAGTTCTTAAAAGAACCATTTTCTCCTAGTTTCAAGAATATTTTAATAATCTTTCCACTTTTTAGAATGTTTTGTGCAATAGAAAAATTCTACACTCTTAAAATTATAAGTTCCAAATGGGATTGGTGCCAGTGATGCCAGAAGAACAAGTTTTGGTTCCCCCAGAGAATATTTCTTAAAAGAACCATTTTGTCTCAATGTAGAGAACAATTTAATAAAATTTCCACTATGAAGAATGTTTTGTGCAATGGAAAGGTTCTTCCCTCCTAAAAATAAAGGTTCCAAAAGGGGTTTCTCAACAGTTCCCAAAAAAACTTTCAGTGAACAATTCTTAAAACCATTGTGAAAGACATGTGAGTGAAGAACATCTTTAAAATCTAAAGAACCCTTTCCCCCACTGAAGAACCTTTTGTGCAATGGAAAGATTCCATGAATATTAAAGGTTCTTCTTGGAACCATCAATTCCACACTTTTTCTACACTCTTACAAATATAGGTTCCAAACGGGGGTTTTCACAGTTTTCACTGAAGAACGATTTTTGGTTCCTCAGAGAAGCTTTCAGCAAACAGTTCTTAAAAGAACCACTTTGTCTCAGTGTAAAGAACAATTTAATCATCTATGCACTATGAAGAACCTTTTGTTCAAAGGAAATTTAAAAATAAAGGTTCCAAAAGGAGGGTTTCACAATAATACCTTTGAAGAACCATCTTGGGTTCCTCAAAGAACAGCATTGTACTATCATGAATGTGCGAGGAAGACTAACTTGGAAGATAAGAAATGATTAAATAAAGTTGTTTTCTTTGTGCACAAAAAGTCTTCTCATAGCTTCATAAAATTTAATTTGAACCACAGATGTCACATGGACTATGTTAGCGATGTTCTTACTTCCTTTCTGGGTCTTGAACGTGGTAGTTGCGTCTGTCTACGCAGGGTCAGAAAGCTCTCAGATTTCATGAAAAATATCTTAATTTGTGTTCTGAAGATGAACGAAGGTCTTACGGGTTTGGAACGACATGAGGCTGTGTAATTAATGACAGAATTTTTATTTTATCCCTTTAATCATCTAAAGAATAATCTAATCCCTTTCCTCCAGTAAAGAACCTTTTGCGCCATAAAAAGCTTTCATAGACGTTAACGGTTCTTCATGGAACAACTTATAATCTTTATTTTGAAGAATGTATTAACTCCAAGGTCCTCTGGAGCAAATCTGTTAACATTAGGCCATGGCTCCAAAAACCTGGATAACATTCGGGACTTGTATATGCACATTTCGTGAGTAGAAACACTCACCATTTTCTGGCTGGTCCTTGATGTCACCTTCACTGGGTTGGTTCGGACTTTCAGACTGCCCCGTTTCTGTAGAGAGACACACAAAGAGACGGAAAGTGAGACTTTTGTTTCATGACCACAATGAAATCATGCACTTGACAGCTTCTCGAAAACTGTTTTTGCAGCCTAGAGACTCAAGATAGAAAACATCTAGTCCAGAGTACCAAGGAATCACCGTGCTGACCGTGCAGTCTGGCTGCCAACCGCACACTGGCCACGCAGGTGAAACCCTACGCTGATGTGTGTACACAGGAGGCCACCGTGTTGCCGGTTCAATAGAGCTGACTGCTGCCACGGTATAGGCCGACAGACAACTGCATGCGTTGTAAAAATACTCCCGTTCTTTCTAGGCGTTAAACGATTGCGGATGTGAGTTGACATGTTAATAAATGTTGTTTAAAGTAAGAACAATAAGGTAAATTATATTTTCTAATATATATTAAGATATATAATTATAATAAATGAAAGTGAATTCTGTGATTATAAAAATCAACTGACAGAGCGTACTGTAAATTTCAGACTGTATTTATTAGCATTCAGATGCAAAGGGAAGTTATGGGAATAGAAGGTCTGACTGTACTCTAGCCAATGTCCTTTTGGCACGCGGCTCGGTAGGTCAGACCGACAGTGGGGTCTGGGCTGTGAATTCACACTGAGTGTGCTATTTGCAGCCGAGGCACTTATGGAAATAAGTCTAGAGAGAGAGAAAGCCTTCAGACCTGGGTGTACTGCATAAAAAAGGCCCTATAAATTTGATGGGCTCCGATTTCTCCCAAGAAGTGCTCTTTAACGGTGCCATTAGCTGCGATAGCAATGATTCGTGCTGTGACGTTAAGGGAACTTTCGCAAAGATTCACCCGGGTCCCTCTAACTCTTCCACGACAGCCAAAAATGGGAAAGAAACACCCTTTGAGATGATTTAAATGCTGGGGTGAGTATTGATTCCCCGCTGGAGATAAAATAGTCATGCTGGGAGAAATATTACCTATGTCTCGCTAGCAAGCACACCAAAGAAAATGGCTGGCGAGTTTGGGATCAGAATCTAATTTATGAATTTTTACACTTCATTTTTTTTTGGCAGAATACATGCTAAAAATATCACTTGGGAACACAAATTTAACTAAAAGTCTAAACTGTGCAAATATTTGTGTACAGAAACACTTCAAATTTCAGCTAGCGATAATCACAGAAGAGTAAGAAGAAAAAGGACTTATGATTTTTTTTGGGGGCAAAATATACGTTAAAACAACACTTTGAAACACAATTGTAACTAAAAGGCTAAATTGTGGAATAATATGCACATAATTCACGGGAAAACAAACTTTCGATAAAAGAAGAAAAGAATCATGACTTTTTCCACTTAATTTTTTGGGAAGAATATATGCTGAAACAGAACTTTGCAACACAATTGTAACTAAAAGGCTAAATTTAAGTACAAAAATGGCCTAAATTTTAGTTAATTTTACAGTTAATCATAGAAAAACTATTTTTAGTGAACGAAAAAAAAATTTCTCACTGTAGTTTTTTTTTGCCATTAAAACCACTTCGGAACACAAAACTGTGTACAAAAATGCTTCAAATTTTTGTTTAAAGACAAATCATAGAAAATACATTTTTGATAAAACAAGAAAAAGGATTAATGACTTCTATCACTTAATTTTCTTGGGTAAAATGTACATTAAAACTTCACTCTGGAACACAACTTGAAGGCTAAATCTCAAATTTGTGTACAAAAATGTTTTAAATTTCAGTTAATTTTACAGTAAATCACAGAAAAATTATTTTTAATAAAAGAAAAAGACAAAAGACTTTTTCCACTTTACTTTTCAGAAAAAAAAAAGTTAAACCATCACTTTGGAACACAAATTGTAACTAACTGTAACAATAATTCGCATACAAAAAGTCTTCAAATTTTGGTTAATCATAAATTACGGAAAAAACAAACCTTTGAAGAAAAAGATTCATGACTGTTTCACTTAATTTTTTTTGGCAGAATATATGTTAAAACATCACTTTGAAACACAGATGTAACCAAAAGCCTAAACTCTGCAAAAAATTAGTTTACAAAAGTGCTTTAAATTTCAATTAAACATAATAATTTATTGATTAATGACTTGTTCATTTTTTGGGGCAAAATATACGCTAAAACATTACTTTGGAACACAAATTGTAACCAATAGGCTAAATGGGAATATATGCTAGAATATATGCTAAAACACCACTTTGGAACATAAATGTAACTAAAAAGCTAATCTTAGACAATTTTGTGCACAAAAATGCTCTAAATTTCAGTTAATTTTACAGTTAATCACAGAAAAACAATTTTTAATAAAAGAAAGAGATAAAAGACTTTTTCGACTTTAGTTTTTGGAAAATTAAATGTTAAAACATCGCTTTTGAACACAAATTTACTCTAACCTGTGCAAAAATTACTGTACAAAAATGCTTCGGATTTCGTTTTAAGATAAATCACGGAAAAGTCGTTTTGCTTCGGATTTCGTTTTAAGATAAATCACGGAAAAGTCATTTTTGATAAAAGAAGAACAAGGATTAATGACTTTTGTTACTTGATTTTTTTTGGGGCAAAATATACATTAAAACATCTCTTTGGAACACAACTGTAGCTAAAAGGCTAAATATCTTAAATCTTTCGCACAAAAGCACTAAATTTCAGTTTATTTTACAGTAAATCACAGAAAAACTATTTTTAGCAAAAGAAAATACTTTTTCAACTTTAGTTTTTGGAAAAATAAACGTACAAAAAAGGCTTAAAATTTTGGTTAATGAAGAAAAAGATTCATGACCGTTTCACTTAATTTTTTGACAGCTTATACATTAAAACATCAATATGAAACACAAATGTTCCAAAATGTGTAAACTGCACAAAAATTGGAATGTCTTACGATAAACACACAAAAGAAACTTCTGATAAAAGATAATAAGATTTATGACTTCCTCTACTTCATTTTTGACAGAATATATGTTTAAACATCACTTTGAAACACAAATGTAACCAACAGGCTAAACTAAGCAATAATTAACATACAAACATGATTCAAATTTTAGTAACGATAAATCACAGAAAGTAACTTTTGATAAAAGAAGAGAAAGCAAAACCCAGACCCCCACCACTACCACAAAAAAAAAAAGTTTGGCCAGCCCCTTCATCTGCTCCTAGACAAAGTAAACAATTTAGGGCCTTGTTTGCATTCAGCTCAGCATTGCCGTCTGCATCAACAGTTTAAAACAAAGGCAATCTGAAGAGTGGGCCGAAACAACGAAAAAAAAAAAAAAAAAACACACGGAGCAATACCCCCCCACCACCACCACCCCGCCCCAGCAACAGCCCAGAGATATGTGAAAGCGCAACGAAAGGGGGCCGGGAAACCGGGTGCCGGGTGGGTGCGTGTGTGCGGGGACTTTCACACACTCTCCCAGTTGCCCTCCATGGACCAAGTGCTCTCTCACACAGTGCCCATTGCTAATTAAATATGCAAATGAGGCGTGAGACCCAGACTCAGTGTGTCACATCTGCATTTACCCCCTGTCGAGGGCCCTCGGAGAGCGAGGGGGGAAACAAAAAAACCCCTCCCGGCTGAAATAAACAACAAAAAAAGACACTAAACAACAAACAACTAAATACCGTGCACAAACAGGCCCATTCACCAGGCCTAAATCCTCTATACAAGAGCATAACAAGCCACTCTATGGGCTGCCGATTGAAAGACAGAGGCGGGATGGTTCCTGCGTATCTCTAATTTTGTTCTCACACCATCAAAAAGACGGGAACGCCGCTCGGGTGTGGGAGAAGAAAAGCAACCTGGAGCGACTCAGTCAACGCGTTATTCCGCCTCGATTCGACGACGGAATTTATTACGGAACGGGACAACAAGGTAAAATTATGTTTGGGATAATTGAGACGAGCTCAGGTTGCTTCACCGATAGGAACGTGGCTGAATTAATCGCCGAGGTGATTCCCTAATTAGATCATTAGGACCGGCTTGCGGCGGCAGGCAGGTTGGGCAGGAGCGTTATACCCCTTGGCCTGCGTCTGACTCCGAATACCTCCCTCCTCTCCCAGGCCAGGCCGAGGGCTTTCGGGGGGCGAGCGTGCACTCACACACACACCGCCTGGTCTGTTTCATTATGCATGCGCTAAACCATCTGTACTTCTCGCAGGTCCGCTCGTCCCAACCCGCCGCTTTCTCACCAAGTGCTTTGCTGTAATCCAATTGTGTGTTAAAACCCCGCTTTCAAAAGGCCTTTTACACAGTGGGCTCAGGAACACGAAGGCCCATAAAAGGAGGCAGAAACTTAATTTAGAAATACAAACGGGCCTTTCTGGAGTATCAATGGAAGGTGAAGCTCCAGGGATTGGAGCATTGTTTCCACAAGTATCGTCCCCCAGATTTTTTTTTTCTCTCTTTCGGGCCGCCGCAGACATTATGAGATGGTGGGTGCCGGATTCCTGCGTGGTCGCACTCGAGACTATCCGGACTATCCGAGGAACGTGTTTTAAAACGATCGCTACAGCAACACAAATATGTGTATGTGTGTGTGTTTTTTTTTTTTTTTTTTTTTTTTTTGGAGAGCGGCATATTTGGGCCATGATGCGCATTACATAAAAATGACTTGGGGGAGAAAAAAAAAATGAAATAATTTCTGGGAACTGCAATGAGTCACAGATGGGGAACATGTTGATGAAACCTGAAATGGTGAGCGACGTGAGAAAAAAGGGAGGAAAGGCAAGAGAGAAAGAGTAAATCAAGTGGAATATGCGATGTTAAACAATCTCTAATAATTTAATGCTTTCAAAAAAATGCACAAATGTTAATATAAAACCATTTTTGGCATCCAAAATATTATTTATAGCTTCACTTATCAAAATGCCATTTAAAGGCATGACAATGACAAAATATTAACAATTTGTGCCAGAAGACAACTATGAATGATGCTCAGTTGAAAATGAATGTAACTGTCAAAACCTTTAATGAATGAAAAAATTTATAGTATTAAGTAGTAAGTTCAATTTAGGTTAGTTTTAGTCTCTTATGCTTATCAAAGCTACATTTATTTAATAAAAATACACTAAAAACAGTTACATTATTATTGTTATTTTTTATATATATATATTTTTTTACAATTTTAAATAACTGTTTTGTATTTAAATATATTTTAAATGTGATTTATTCCTGCTTCAAAAAGCTGAATTTTCAGCATCATTACATCTTCAGTGTCACATGATCCATCATCAAATTAAAAACAGTGTGAGTGTACTGAGTAAAATGGTCTTAAATTTTGAGAAACTTGTACACAACTGTGTTAAAAAAAGAAACTTCACGCACATATACTAAAGTAAAAGGGTCCCAAATTTTGTGCAACTTGTAAACAATTGCGTTAAAAATTGCAAACTTTACATGAATTAGGTCAGCTTATTTTCACTGCGGTTATTGTGGTCAAATTTTAGCATGTTGCTAAGCTAACAAGCATACTGACAAGCATAAAGATCCAAGACACTCACAAATACTGGGAAAAATGGTCTTAAAGTTTGTGAAACTTGTACACAACTGCGTTAAAAAACGAACTTCAGATGAGTTAGGTCGACTTATTTTTACTGCAGTTATTTAGGCCAAACTTTAGCATGCTGCTAAGCTAACAAGCATACTGACAAGCATAAAAATCCAAAACCTGCACAAATACTGAGTAAAATGGTCCCAAATTTTGTGAAACTTGTAAACAATTGCGTTAAAAAATGAACTTCACATGATTTAGGTGAGCTTATTTTCACTGCAGATATTTTGGCCAAATTTTAGCATGCTGCTAAGCTAACAAGCATACTGACAAGCATAAAAATCCAAAACACTCACAAATACTAAGAAAAATTGTCTTAAATTTTGTGAAACTTGTACACAACTGTGTTAAAAAACAAACTTCAGATGAATTAGGTGTGCTTATTTTCACTGCAGTTATTTTGGCCAAATTTTAGCATGTTACTATGCTAACAAGCATACTAACAAGCATAAAAATCCAAAACACGAAAACAAATACGAAGTAAAATGGTCCCAAATTTTGTGAAACTTGTAAACAACTGCGTTAAAAAACGAATTTCACATGAATTAGGTGAGCTTATTTTCACTGCAGTTATTTTGGCCAAATTGTAACATGTTGCTAAGCTAACAAGCATACTGACGAGCATAAAGATCAAAAACACACACACACACAAATACTGAGTAAAATGGTCCCAAATTTTGTGAAATTTGAAACAGTGGTGCTGCTTAATATCAGTATCTGCTTGATTCATTTAATGCACCCTTGATTAATAAAATTGAATTGATTTCCCCAGAAAAAAAATCTTACTGACCCCAAACTTTTGCATGCTGGTGTATGTACAGTATGTACACACCATTTATCATCATTTCTTATCAAGACAGGTTGTCATTCTTCTGCACGGGGAAGTGGAGAAAGACGTTTGTTTCCGTCAGGCCGCTGCCCGTGTTCAGTGTTTGAGTAACCCTGACCTCTCCCCCTGCGCTTTTACGTCACACCGTATTTAATAAGAGGCAGTGTTTAGACAGGACCCTTCTGCTTCTCCTCTATAGATCAGCCCGTTGCCGAGGCTTGCGCTGTTTTTCTTCTCTCGTGGAGCGTCGCTTGTTTACACTGCTGTTTTCGGAGGACCGGGAAGCGAGACGGGAGAGGATAGTGTTACAGGCCGTGTTTACAGATCCTGTCTGGATTTTGAATAGTAATACCACTGTGTTTTCTTTCGTTCTTCTGTATCTTTTGAGAAATACAAAATGCACTTTTAAGGACAGGGACCAAGGTAGGGAGCCCTGGCAGCTTTGATGTGCTTCAGTCAAGCTCGTATGCCAGAGCAGGGTGTGTAAAAATGAGCAGAATCCACTCTGCGGTCTCACCGCGATGACATTATGGGATCATTGTGGTACAGTAAACCAACTATTGCAATCCGGCAAAAAGCAATAAAACTAGCCGGGTCTCAATTATTCTTTAGTCAGTGTGACTTGAGCTATTCCCCCCTGCAAATATAAAGCTAAACCAGACGATAAGAGAAAGCTATCAATAAGCGCTAGTGCGGTAAAGGAATGCCATGTTTCCTTACTTGAACTTGTAAATCAGCTCTTGTGCTAGCGGTGTAAGACAAGCTGTCTGGATTGCCAAGCTACCGTTACCAAGACACAAAAGCGGGACATTCCTGACTTATTCGAATCCTTGTTCCCCCTGGACTGGCGGGGGCATTGGGAACAAGATATCATTATTAGCTAATGCAAGATGGAGGGTGGAGTAATGAAAAGGTAACACAGAATAGTCAAAAGTATGGTTTTGCTGTCTACAAAGGCAACATCCTAACTGAAATGTAACCCTGTACAGCAAGTATGCTGTTAGCATGATGCGAAGCATCAAAGTGATAATCTAAAAAGCAGAGTAACGCACAAATACTGAGTAAAATGGAGTTAAATTTTGTGAAACTTGTATACAAAAACAAACTTTGGATGAATTAGGTCAGCTTATTTTCACTGCAGTTATTCTAGCCAAATTTTAACATGTTGCTAAGCTAACAAGCATACTGACAAGCATAAAAATTCAAAACACCCCTAAATATGGAGTGAAATGGCCCCTAATTTTGTGAAACTTGTAAACAACTGCATTAAAAGACAAACTTCAGATGAATTAGGTCAGCTTATTTTCACTGCAGTTATTTTGGCCAAATTTTGGCATGTTGCTAAGCTAACAATGGAGAACTGCCAAACACAAAAATACAGAGAAGAAAACTGTCCTATATTTAGTCAAACTGAATCCGTCATGGACTTCTGTACTTGTGAAAAGTACTGTAGAAAACAATTTTGAAACCAATTACACCATTCTTCTTCACTTAAGTTGTTTTAGTCAAACTTTAGCATGGTGCTAAGCTAACAATGCAGTACTCTGACAAGCATAAAAATACACACACGCACAAGTAAAATGGTCCTAAATTTAGTGATGAAAGACTTTGGTTTCGTCATTTCGTTATGACAAATTATCGGTCAATTTTTACCATCTTAAGTTATCTTTATCTAAACTTTAACATGTTGGTAAGATAACAAATGAAAAATTATGGGTGTTAATTTATATATCTTCAAAAAAACGTGCTGGGGGTTATGAATTACAAGTAATGTAAGTTACGTAATCAAATTACTTTTTTCAAGGAACTAGTGAAGTAACACTTTTATAAATGTTTTTTAGTTACTTTTATAAGTACTGTAAGTAACTCAAGTTACTTTGTTTTCCCATTTATTTAAATTCACTTTGGGTATAAAAGCCCTTCTTAGGAAACAAAAAGTTACGCAAAAGTAACGTAACGCATTACTTTCCATTAAAAGTAACTACGTAACGCAATTAGTTACTTTTTCACGGAGTAACACAATATTGTAATGCATTACTTTTACGTAAAGTTCCGTAAAAAAGTTACGTAAAGTAACTTTCCCCAACAATACGAAAAACTGTGTAGAAACCAAACTTAAGACGAATTATATTCAACTTTTTCTCTGCATTTATTTTAGCGAAACTTTGTGTAGTATCAAGTATTTAATATACACCTGTTCTCTACACTGTAAAAAATAAAAAACACAATTTGTTGAGTCAGCTTAAAATAATTTGTTACCCTGCTGCCTTCAAATTTTAGGTTCAGTCAACTAAAATAAGTTTATTGAACTTGAAATGTTAAGTTGTACTAAGTAACAACTTAGACATTTGTGTTTGCTAAACTTAACAGATGGGTAAGTAACCCAGCTGCCTTCAAATTTTAAGTTGATTCAACTCAAATATCTAAGTTGTCACTTAATATAATTTCACATTTCAAGTTAAATAAACTTTTTTTGAGTTGACTGAACTTAAAATTTTAAGGCAGCCAGGTTACAAATTATTTTAAGTTGGCTCAACAAATCCTTTTTTACAGTGTATGCTACAGTGCCCTTCGGATCTTTACAGTTGCCAGCTTTTGGGTATTACGTTATTAAAACTTAATAAGCAAGCTCAGGTCAGTTGACAAAATGTATCGCAAAAGTAACATAACGCATTACTTTTAATAAAAAGTAACTATGTAGCGCAATTAGTTACTTTTTCATGGAGGAACGCAATATTGTAATACATTACTTTTAAGTAACCTTCTCAAACACTGTGAAATTCTAGGCAGAAACCAAACTTGAGATATATTATATGCAACTTTTTCTCTGCATTTACTTTAGCCAAACTTTGGTGCGAAATGACTACTGGGTACATTTTAGCCTTCACTTCCTGTGATATTTCAATGTACACCTGTTTTCTATGCTGCAGTGCCCTTCGGAGCAAACATATATGCTCCCTACACTACACAGGGCACTGGAACATAACCTTAGTCTCTCCATCCTTCTCTCTCCGGCTGGTCGAAATGTTCCAGAGGGAGGGAAGGAAAAAGAGGACCATCCTCAATATGGGAAAAGATGTATTCCCCTGGCCTGTAGGCAAACCCTTTCTTTCTTCCTGAGCACTGAGCTTCTCGACTCCCCTGGTATGAACTACAGTTTCTAGGAAAAGGCAGGAAAGGCAAGCAGAGGAGGAGGAGGAGGAGGAGGAGGAGGAGAAAAAGTTCTTGGCCTTTTCCCAGGAAGGGAGAGCGAGAGAGAATCAGAATCCCAGAATTCCCCTGGGATATGGTGAAATATACAGCCCTGGGGCCACTTTCAATTTACTCTCTGCAGTTCGCTTTCCCTCTCTCCCTCTCTAAATAGCCAGGCTGTGAGAGAGAAGTCGAAGCTGTCAGGGATCTAATGTGTACCGCGACCTCCTGTAGCCCTGATGTGGAGAAATAGAAAGATCGCGAGTGGGTCAAGTGTCTGTGTGAGCACGGATTCCTCAAAGGGAGTACGAGGAGAGGGGAATATCCGCAACGCCAAGCGAGAAAAGAACAAAAACCAAAACCGAAATACATTAGAATGAAGTGATTAGGCAAAAACGAGACCTTTCAAAATACCCCGGCCAAAAGTAGAAACGTTACTCCACGATGCCTACTTCCGCATACTCCAGACACATCCTGTCTTTGTCTTCAGAGTGTCTCTCGCTTGCCCTAGTTGAACGCACATGGTGGCACAGGTAGAGGAGTTTGTCCTTGTTCTGACAGCGGGGATCTTTCAACAAACATAGTTTGAAAAAAAAAGAACCCGGCTCTCCACGGGGCCCCTGGGGTCCCGGGGAACAACACAATAGGTAGTATCTCCGCTGTTATTCCTGAGCCTGTGTGTGCCGTAAGGAAAGAAGAATGCTTGCGTTTGACCTCTGTCAGGCCTGATTTCCTGCCGAAGCGGAGTTGGGACTGAATCGGAAAAAAAAAAACTGTTGTCAGTTTGATTGTCATTTGCCAGAGATCTAATCTCGGTGAGTACCGTGAGACCCTCCTTTTGAGGCACGGGAGTCTGTGTGTGTATGTACGTGCGTGCCGTAATTCATCGCTCTCAGTGAGCCCAGCTGACAGGCTCCAGCTGCAGACGCGCAACGTACGTGGTGGGTGTTCATTGCTGTCAGAATCGCCGACACACCTGTCTCCACAACAACCACCGCCTGTAGCCAGGTAGTCCGTCTCCAGCTGACACGGAGGTGTCAATGCTTGCTACAGCCGTCATGCTGACAGTGAAGTGAAAGATGAGACTTTTTTCGACATACAATACCAAGACTGAGACGGAAGAGAAGAAAATGTTGAATCAAGTCGTTATTTCGGTTTTCTCGTAGATTCATAACATTACGGTTGAACCACTGATGTCACGTGGGACTATTTTAACGATGTCCTTGCTACCTTTCTGGACCTTGAACGTAGTGGTTGCATCTATGCAGGGTCAGAAAGCTCTTGGATTTCATCCAAAATATCTTAATTTGCGCTCCGAAGATGAACGAAGGTCTTATGGGTTTGGAACGACATGAGGGAAGAATCTGATTGGATGGAATTTGCATAGTACAAGATGAGTCATCAATATTTCCAGAAGCTAAATCTGTAATTGTTTCAGAACTAGCATAGAGATGGCACGAAATCTACCAGACATGGACTAGAAGCCACAAAATGGGTTGTTTCAGTAGAGACTTTCGTGTTTATTGAACCACAAACTGTCAACTTTACCCATAAACATGACTGTGAGTAAATCCACAGAGCATCAATACGTGGCCCGGGCGACATTTGCACCATTCATGGCACAGGCGGGTGTGCTTGGCTGGCCGCTGATACCGACTCTAACGCTGTGGGCTGAGAAGCCTCGTCTCAAACCCCCCTCTTCCCTTTCTCCCTCAGAATGAGTGAAAATAGAAAGTCTCCATGATCTTGGCAGTAGGATGTTTGGAGAAAAAAAAAGATGGGGTGATTCAATTTGGCAGCCAGCTTTTTCACTCCCTCTCCTTTCGTTTGTCTTCCTCGCTCTCTCTCTGTCGGCTCGCTCTCTTCCTTCGAGAGTGGCTGGCCGTAGCCCGTGTTTGGAACAAACTGGAAGACACTTGCCAAGGCTGAAGCGTACACCGCCAGGGATGCACTACCCGGCCTGCAACTTCCCCTGCAACACACTTCTCTCCAGCCGCCGCTCACTGAGGGAAACCCCCCCACACAGAAGGCCGGCCGCTAGGAAAAGCGGCCACCCACCAGTCAGCAAATCAAAACGTAAAACAAACCCACACCAAAACATCTGAGGAAAACAATTAAGTATAAAATAATCTAAAAATATTACATATGATTCTATCTTAGTGTTTATTATATGCGAATTTGCCTTTGATAAATATTACATAAACATTAAAATGATGACAAAAACAACAAAACATAAATAAATGTAATGCTTTCATATAATATTTAATAATAATAATATTAAATTAAATTTCTGTATGATCATATTTAATTTGCATATATTAGATGTAAAATATTGCATGTTTCTCTTTTCAAATATGTAAATTTTGCCCTTGATGAATATGACATAAATATATATATTTTTTAAAAAATTGCAAAAACTACAAAACATAAATAAATGGATTTAGAATGAATGCTTTCATTTATAAATAAATATATAATTATTTAATATAAATAAGTATAAAGTGTAAAAAATATGAAAATATATTTAATATATTATTTATCAAGGTGCATTTTAATTATGGTAATAATAATATTAAATTAAATTTCTATATGATTATATTTACTTATCATATAATGAATATAAAAATATTACATATGATTTTCTCTCTCTATTATATGTGAATTTGGCCTTCAGAATTATTACTTAAGTATAAACAATTATGACTAAAATGCAAATAAATAAATGGATTTAGAATTAATGCTTTCATAAATAAATAAATAAACAAAACATATTTAATACAAATTTAAAAAATAACATCTAAAAATATTAATATATTTAATATATCTTTTATCACGATATATTTTAATAATGATAACAAAATTATTAAATTATATTTCTGTGTGATAATATTTAATTATCATATATTAAATATTTTTAAATCTAAAAATATTACATATGATTCTCTATTTTTGGACTATATTTTGAATTTGGCCTTCATAATTATTAAATAAATCTACAAAATTATGACAAAAAACATAAATAGATAAACCAATATAATCCAAATAAAAAGTATAAAGTGTTAAAATATTAATATATATATATTTAATATATTATTTATCAAGGTACATAACAATAATAGCAATATTAACTATATTAACTGTAATTTTTTTTTTTTTTTAAATATGACTCTCTCTCTGTATTGTGAATTTGGCCTTCAAAATTATTACATAAAACTAAAAAAAATATGACAAAAATACAATGGATTTAGAAATAATGGTTTCATAAATAAATAAATAAATAAACAAATAACACTTTAATAAATAAAAAGTATAAAGTGTAAAAACATCATTATATATTTAATATATTATTTATCAAAGTATCATTTTAATAACAATAATATCAATATTGACTTATAATTCTATATGCTCATATTTACCACCGTTTATTAAATAATTTTTTTTTTTTTTTTTTACATATGATTCCCTCTCTCTATTGTGAATTTGGCCTTCATAATTATTACATCAAACTAAAAAATGATGACAAAAATACAATGGATTTAGAAATAATGGTTTTATAAATAAATAAATAAATAAACACTATAATAAGTATAAAAAGTGTAAAAATATTAATATATATTAAATATCTATTATTTATCAAGGTACATTTTAATAATAATAGCAGCATATTAAATTATATTTCTATGATCTTAACTGCTATATACTAAATATAAAAATATTACATGATTCTCTCTAAATTCTATGAGAATATTACATAGGTATAAAAAATATATAACATAAATAATAAATAAAAAATAATTATACTGCATGACACATAACAATCATTGGAATTTTTTTTTTTTAATTAAACATATTATATTTTTGCTCATCTATAGTAAGGTTCCAGAACTAAACCAGCCAGCCTACATAAAATAAAGACAAATTATGTCATTTTTTAAGAAATACATTCCTTATTGATTTTTCATTATATATTGATTCGATTTAATCCACCCGATGAATGAAAATGATAAAAACCAATTTCAAAATGTAGCCGTTCGATACCTCGGGTGCTCCAACCTTCTTGAGCACTTTCCAAATTTCACGTAAATCACCCGTGCCCATATTTCACATACAGTAAGTGTTGCATAAACAATCTCTCTCCCCACACAGGTTCAAAGCCCTGACACGAGCTCTATATTGTCTAGACGAGTCGTTTTTATTTATGCTGTCGTGAATCAGAATTCAAAAGCGATGGTTTCGAGAGGCTGGGGAAGGAAAAGCCTTTGGACAAATGCTCGGTTGTGAACGGCGACTCGCTCCAAGTCCCTGGCGTACACCCGAGGCATTCACGGAGATGCCAGCCAAAGCTCTAGGTTGTCATTTCAACCCTTCCAGGCCCTTAAACTAACAGTGAAATCGGCAGAAGAACAGGGAGGGCGTGAAAAACAGAAACCATCAAACAAACAAAACCACCGCGTGCCGTCTCAATCGCGGCGTCCAACTCGCGTCAGCTGACGATTTCACGTAGGATGTTGAATTTCATTTTCACCCTACGTGTGGAAATATAATGCCATCACGCTCGGCTCCCACACGGTCGCTCCTCCCCTCCGCCTCCATTTTGTGCCGATCAGCCTGCCACCATTTTAAGACGCTCGCTTGTCGACAGGAACACAAAACGCAACAATCGGGCCTGTCAGGTGAGAAACTCATCGCAATTGTACTTCAGACCACTCAAACGCAATCGTCCTAATAATTAAAAATGCAATCGTCTACGTAAACAAAAGAGCGGGAAAATGTGCCAAAAGCAACTCGTTGGCGCTGCTTTTTTTTTTTTCCCCTCCGCCACACGAGCTTATCCCAACCATAGCTGCTAAATCGTCCTGCCAGGCACAGCAATACTGAGAGAATCACGTTAGCTGCTCCTATTGTTGGATGACACAGAAAACGCCGTTGCCAAGAAGTTTACTGCCAAGTTCAACAACATCCTGATTTGAAAAAAAAGGAGGGAAAAAAGACAAACGTCCGATCCCACACACGCAGGCGCGTACACCCATTACTTTCGAGATTCATTAATAACGCAGACTTGCAGATGTTACCATTTATCTCTAATACACCCTCACTCTTCTTAATACTTCACGCCCTGGCAGCCATCTTAAAAGCTCTGGCAACCATTTTAAAAGTGCCCTCTCTTTATTTGAGCGCCTGCCATCCCCCTGTGCCACCCTTTGCCGAACAATAGGCTACTCAGGATTTAGCAACCACGGTGGCCAAATCCATAATTCGCCTTTTTTGTGGCAAACAAAATGGGGAAAACTGAGACAAATAGATAGAAACGATGAGAGACGATGCCTAATGTTGCGTTCTGCGATTTCACCAACAATAAAACTGATTGAATACAAGGTCTAAATATCATAATGTGACACAATACAATATAACACGTACAATCTACGCACAATTTTGTAAAATGTTAGCATTTCCGTGCAAGTAGGAAGCTTTTTTGGAAAAATGTACAATTTTTGTCAATGATAGAACAATTCTTAGATCACAAAAAACAATGATAAAACTGAAATAAGATATTATGAATTGATCAAAAGTGACAGTGAAGACATTTATAATGTTACAAGATATTTATTATAAAAGATTTATTTCAAATATGATCATTACTCAAAAAAATGTGAATTTATTTTGATTTTTAAAAAAAAAAAGTAATTAAAAAGTAAAATGAAATAAAGTAATGTAATAAAATAAAAAGATTACTGTTCAAAAGTCTGCGTTCTGCTATATTTGAAGTTTTTAATGAAAAATAATATTTAAAACTTAAACAAAAATAACAGTAACAGTAAGAGTAACAGTAAAGACATTTATAATGTTCCAAAATATTTATTATAAAAGACTTATTTCAAATATGATCATTTGATCATTACTCAAAAAGATGTTTAAAAATGTGAATTTATTTTGCTTTTTACAATAAAATGAAAAGATTAGTTCAAAAGTTCTGCTAGATTTTAATTTTTTTATGAAAAATAATATTTAAAACCCAAACACAAAAATTACAGTAATACAAAATATTTATTATAAAAGATCTATTTCAAAAATGATCATTTGCACGCATGTAAGAAGAGTATGTTCTCAAAAAGATGATTTATTTATTTTTTTATTCACAAATTTGTCATTGATAGAATGATTCTTAGACTATAAAAGATTATATTAAAATGCAATAAGATATAATAAATAATATAATATTCATTTAAAATAAAATAAAAAGATTACTGTTCAACAGTTTGGATTCTGTTAGATTTAAAAAAATTTTAAGGAAAAAAATAAAAATAAAATAAAATATTAAAAGAAATTAATACTTGAATTCAAGGATGCCTGCAATTCATCAAAAGCAACAGTAATGGCATTTATAATGTTACAAAATATTTATTATAAAATATCTATTTCAAATATGATCATTTGCACGCATGTGGGAGTATGTTCTCAAAAAAGTGTTTTTTTTTGTAAAATGTACAATTATGTCATCGATAGAACAATTCTAGACTATAAAAGACAAAAATAAAATGCGATAAGATATAATAAATAATATATTATTAATTAAAACACACAAAAAAATAAATTAAATTAAAAGGTTACTGTTCAAAAGTTTGGATTCTGTTAGATTTTTTTTTAATAAAATAAAATAAAATAAAATAAAATAAAATAAAATAAAATAAAATAAAATAAAATGATTACGGTCAAAAGTGCGTGTTCTGTAAAATTTTAATTTGTAAAAAAAATAATACTTATATTCAAGGCATGCATTAAAATGACCAAAAGTAAATATATTATTAATGTTACAAAATGTTTATTATAAAAGATTAAAAATGTGATTCTTTTTTTTAAATTTACAATTTTGTCACTGATAGAACAATTCTTAGATTATAAAAGACAAAAATAAAATGCTATAAGATATATTAAATAATATAATATTAATTTAACCACAATAAAATAAAATAAAATAAAATAAAATAGAATAGTCAAAAGTGTGGGTTCTGTTAGATTTGAATTAACTGTGAATTTTTTGTAAAATGTACAATTTTGTCATTCATTGACAGAACAATTCTTAGATTATGAAAGACAATAATAAAATGCAATAAGATATATTAAATAATATAATATTAATTTAAACAAAATAAAAAAAAATTTAAAAAATAAAATAGAAATTAATTTAAATTAAATGATTACTGTTCAAACGTTGGGCTTCTTATAGATTTTATTTATTTTTCAAAATATAATAGTTGCATTAAATTGATCAAACGTGACAATAAAGACATTTGTTACAAAATATATTATAAAAGACCTATTTAAAATAAATGCTGATCCTTTTAACCTCCTAGTCATAAAATGGTTTAAAAAAATAAAATAAAATAAACAGTACTGATTATTTCAACATTGATAATAAGAAACTTGATTTCTTGAGAAATCAGCATATTAGAATGATTTCCGAAGGATCATGTGACACTGAAAACTGGAGTAATGATGCTAAAAATGATGTGTTTTGCATCACAGGAATAAATTACATTTTAAAATATACTCAAATACAAACCAGTTACTTTAAATTGCAATAAAATGTCAGATTTGACTGTATTTTTAAACAAATAAATGCAGCCTTGGTGAGCATAAGAGTCAAATGTGTCATCATTTTTAAATATTACATTAAAGATTTTTACTTTCACCCCAGTTTAACAATAAACAGAACATTTTTCTTGTTAGCAGCCAGAAATGAAGCCTAACTACTGTACGGTGCCAAAAAGCATCTTTTGAAGACTCGTACAGACATCAGCATGAAAAGCGGTTTGCATAAAGGAGGAATTTTTCCACAGTTCGCATTACAAGGCACCGCTGGACAGTAAACGTTTGCTTGCCTGCCATAACACCCAACTCACAACACGAGCTCTATAACGTTTCATATTACAGGCTGTTTTACAGCGGCGCGAGCGGCTGATGTACTGCAGCGGCGCACTCGTGTGTGCGCGTGGACCTCTGCCCAGACCTGGAGGCCCGAGTCTCATTTATAATGCCTGTTGTTCTGTTAAGATGCTCAAGGAATCACTCACCCACGGCAATTCCAGCAGCGACGGCGGATCAATTAACGAAAGCATGATTAACATTACAGCAGAGCGCCGTGGAATAATGGACGTCTCGGGAAAGTGGATTAGGACGAGAGGAACCTTGACGTGCGGCCCGAGATATTGCGCCAGTGAAGGACGCCATCAGCCGCGGCATGACATAAGCCAGACCGAAATAGTTTGGGAATGCAATTGATGAATTGCCATATTGATTCAGTTCTGCCTCACTTACCATAATTATAGCGCTGTAATGGATAGCATTACCGCTGCTGCTTTTTTGTTTTATCCTTTCTTTTTCTTTTTCATCAACTCTCCACTTCTGAACTCGTACGATTATACGCGCTGATCGGAAAACCAGAGATGCAAACGATGTACGTATGAAGCCCTGAACTTGTCAAAATCGACTCTTAACTGGAAGCCCGGCATAATTACGCTGATTTCGGGTTCAGCTGAACCTGATTGCTGGAGTTTCTTAGGGAGAATTTACATAAAACATGTTCTCGCATTCAAAAACAGCTACGCTAAGCGCAAGAGAACACGGGCGGACGTGGTGTATCTAAGCACGCTTGTGAAAGTTGGACTGATTTTTAATTAAAAACACAATATTGGGGCATTCGAAAAGCACAAGATGTGATGTAGTGGCCAAAAATGTTGGATAAAACAGATAATACATCTAAAATAAATAATACATCTAAAATAAACACAATCTCCCACAATGTCTGTCTTAACGTGCATAACTATGACTAAACAAATATAATGACATAAAAATGTTGGGTAAAACGGACAGAAAATAAACACATAAGATGTGACGCTTTGCCAAAAATGACTATCCTAATGGGGAAGGCATAACTATATATATATGAAACAAAAAACAAACAAACAAAAAAAAAACTAATGTGAAAAAATGCGAAATATGCAAATAAAAATATATCTTAAGTAATATATGAGATAATAAAAAAAAACTAAGAAAATATAAGAAAATAAAAAATACATGAATTTTGCAAAAAATAACTTTAAAAATATTTAATTTATATTTATTTTATTATTATATTTCATGTAATATATCGTTTTTATATATATTTAGTGTAATATTAACATTCTTTTTCATAGAAGTCATATATTTAAAAATGTATTATCTTAATGAAATTGATAAAAATATGTATAATTATAAAGAAGTACATTTAAAGTTTATAAATACATTACACGTTCATTACATAAAAATTACATTTTATATATATATATATGTGTGTGTGTGTGTATTTATCAATATTTGTTTTCAAGGCTATTTGTATATATAAAAAACGTTTTTATATTATTTAAAAGTGACAAATTTGAGACTATATATATATATATATATACACGAGTTGTCCACATATGAGTGAAAAATGTATATTAATAAAATTAATTATAAAAGTATTTATAATTACAAATAAATACATTTGAAGTTTATCCATTGCTTAGAATATTATAATGTACAATAATAGGATATATTTTCTAATTGTACATATATATAATTTTTGGAGATTTATAGATACATTATATGTTTATTATAAAGTAAAACATTTTTATATAATTTATATATGAGTCATATATATTAAAAATTACACATGAGTGAAAAATGCATGATATTAATGAAATTAATCATAAAAATATTTATAATTAAATATACATTTGAAGTTTATACATTGTTTATTACATAATAATTTTCTATACACACACACACACACACACACGTGTGTATTTATCTTTACACAATAAATAAATATATAAAATACATATTTTGAATTTTTTCAAGGTTATTTGTATTTATAAAAACCTTTATATTATTTACATTTTTTTTTACAAAAAAATGTATGTATTTAAAATTGTATAAATTTGAGTCAATATATAAATATACACAGAATTTATAAAATTTAGAAAATAAATTTGGAATTTATATATATATATATATCTTTTTTTTTTTTTTTTTAATAGAGTTTATATATACACTATATATAAATATATACATTTGAAGTGGATCAAAAAAGTTCTTCATAGTTGTCCCAAGACAAGAACAGGTATTGTTTTGGTTTTAGGACAACTTTGCTTAAAGCTTTTGATCCACTTCAAATGTTGACTACTGTATAGATATATGTATATATATGTTTGTATCTACCCAACAACCTGCACCAACAACCAACTAATCGCCCATCTTGGCTCTACCACCTCCATACTTTCTTCATGTCACTAGTTTTGTAGCGTGACCCTGAGCCGTGCGCCGCCTCTCAGGGTCGCTCTGATCTGATGAAGAATGCCAGCGTGGGGAGCCGATGTCAGCCCCACATAGACACAAAGTGCCGACTCATAGCAGGAGAGTGGAGCTGGCCTCCCCCCTCGCTCTGCGTCTCAGTCATTGATAACTAGAAAATGTTACCAGAGAAAGGTTACTATGAGCCGCACAATGGGCTTCTTGTATTGTTGCAACCCCCTGGGTGGAGGAGAGAGCGAGAGAGGGGAGTCCTGGCACGTCTCCTTTCAGAAGGGTCCGTTACACACTGACTCAAGCCTTTATAGCGCTAGTATGATCACGTAGAGACGCTTCTGCGAGTCTGTTCCACGCGTTACGTCAAACCACAGTTTATGAAGTAGCTAAGTGCCACTATATAAAACTCAAAAAAGTGAACACATTCCTGGATGTGAGCTAAGTTTGGATGAACAGTCTTTTTGAGCAAATATGAAGTACTAATAAAAGCGGCTCAAATGTAGAATAGATTCCGTTTGTAATGAAACAATTGTACAGGTACTAGATGACAGGCCAGAAAAAGTGAAAGGAGCGTATGGTAAGGTGTGGAGAGATGGATAGGGCCGGTAGGGACTGCCGTCTCTCAGGTTACTGTGTGTGTTGTCCACGAGCCCGTCTGGAGCTCTGCCCTGACCACACACACACACACCCCAATAGTATAGTCCTGCAGCACCCGCTCTGTAGTAGTAAAACAGCACTACATTTTACTCTATTTAGACGTAGACTGAAAATCAACTCTTATAAAAACTTATAAAAGTATAATAATAATAATAGTAATAATAATAAAAACAATAATTGTTATTGTAATTTTATTATAAATAATAATAATATAATAAAAACAACAAAAATACAATTATTTAGAGAGAGACAATAATATTAAATAATAATAGTAAAAACATCAACAAAATAATGACAATTTATATTATTATTATTATTATTATTATTATTATAGGTGTTGTTGTTGTTGTTTTGTTATTATTTTTATTATAATATTATTATTAATACATTTTTAAAATATAGTCTTTTTTATTATTTAATTCAATTATATAACACAATAATAAAGTATATTATTATTATTTTATTATTATTATTATTATTATTATTATTATTATTATTATTATTATTATTAATTATTATTATTGTCTACCTAAACATTACCAATTAGCATTAAAAGGTAATTTTTTTTTCATAATAAAAACATCATTATGCACCTAAAACAGCTAATATTACAGCAGAAATAGTAATTGCTTTAATAATAATAATAATAATAACTATTATTATTATCATAGGTGGTGTTGTTTTATTATTTTTATTATAATTATTATAATTATAACAAAAATTAAAATAAAAAAAATAACATAACGAAAAAAGTAATAAACAATTATTTATTATTATTATTATTATTATTATTATTATTATTATTATTATTATTATTACTACTACTATGATTATTATTATTATTATTAATCATAACAAAAAACATAATTCCACACCTAAAACAGCTAATATTACAGGATAAATAGTAACTGGTTTAATAATAATGAAATAATAATTATAATAATTATTATTAGTTAATATTTAATTATTAATGTTATTAATAATAGTATATATTATTATTAATAATAATATTGTTACTACTACTTACAGTAATAATAATAATAATAATAATAATAATAATAATAATAAATTATTAATTAATATTACTATTACTTAAATTATTATATTTATTATGTTTTTACATTTTATTATATTTATATTTATATATTTATTATGTTTTTACATTTTATTATATTTATTATGTTTTTACAAAAAAAAAAAAATCAGAAATATTTACTGAATGTATAAACCCCAAAGTGGCTTACAAATATCTGTAGTCTTTCCAGACATGACCAATTAGCATTAAAGCTAATATTTCTAAATATACATTAAAAATAAAAATCGTTCTACGTCCAAAAGCACCTAGTAATATTACAGAACCGCCAGTAATTGGATTGTAAATGTCATAGTGACTGAATGAACTTGCAGATCTACAGATGTGTGTGTATTGGCTGGCTATGCTTGTTGAGCTGTGGACAATGTCAGCCCAGCCCATCGACCAACGTATCGATCTCTGCTGGGGGAAATTGAGACGGAATTTGCAGTAGTGCAGCTAGGATTTCTGGGCACCGCTCACGCTCGCTGCACACCGCTCTTTCTGTCTCCCTCTTTGGATTTCTGGGACTCCCTCGTTTTTTGACTGAGGTTTTTTGCTCAGATTCAGTGGCTGATATGCGATAACATACTGTAGCTGCATTAAAAACAGCCATACTCACTTTAAAATTAACAATCTGTCAGCATTTATTTACAGTCATGTTGTTCCAACCCTATATTTACTTCTTTTTGCAGTCAAACACAAAAGCAGATGTTTGTAGAGCGGCTGTGTTTAATGCAACAAATGAGTTGTTTGGACCACTTTATGGAGTTTTTTGTCATTTTGGAGCATGAGCATACATGCTCAAACGTGTTTGGAACAACATAAGGGTTAGTAAACAATGACAAAACGTTCATTTTAAGAGTAAACTGCGGTGCGAAACGGCAAATAAATGCGCGCACATGTAAGCAGACTCCTGACCCTCGTGTACGGCCACTTTTAGAGCTGTCAAATATCCCGACCTGAATTCATGCCTAGATCCGACTTCAGCACCCTGTCACCCGTATGGATTACACTCCACGGACCAGGTTGCAACACAGCAGAGGCAACATCTCAATGTCAGGCCTGTTTCTTTACAATCGTTCCTTCTATCCCTCCCTTTCTCTCGCTCTCTCGCGCCTTCACGTCTACCAGAATATCCTCAGTTGGCCTTTGGACAGTGTCTCTGGAGGGAGGCAATGCATCAGGCTATTTATCACCCAGCAGTTCCCGCAGTAATCAATTAGTCTTTCAGTGGGCGTACCTGGCCCCTCCGGCCTGGCACTACCTGTTACAAGCCTGCCTTCCTGGAATCGCACGGCCTGAACTTTTCTCTTGTTTCTCTTTCTCCCTCCTTTCCTCTCACGCGGTCGGCACGCTGAGCCGGCGCTCGGGGTAAAACAGGTCTGTTATCAGCAGATGGTAGGGTCAGCAAAGGACCAACGTATCCATACATGAATGATAGCTCAAATCAAGTGATTTGTTGAGGAGAGGTGTGTTATTACTTGTCTAGGTGATCAGACGTTTTTGTCTCGTGGATGATGAAATGGGCAAAAGAAAACCTTTTATATTTATGATGAGAGGGATAAGAGCCAGATCTAGAGAGCAGAACATCAAAGAGACTTCGACTAGTAAACAGCCACTTAGCAAAGAGTGTTATTGCTAAGGAAAACTAAAACAAAAACCAATATGACAACAGAAGCTAACATGAAAACAAAAAATAAATCGAAGACTAAAATGAAAACAAAAACAATTTAAAACAAACAAAAACTACAACAAAATTAAATGAAATCTAAAACTAAAACTAAAATGAAAACAAACATGAAAACAAAAACAAAAACTACAATGAAAACAACTAAAACAAAAACTTAAAAGCAAAAATGAAAGCTAAAACAAAAACAAAAACTAAAATGAAAACAAATGAAAACTAAAACAAAAACTAAAATAAAAACAAAAACTAAAATAAAAACAAAACTAAAACTAAAATAAAAACTAAAACAAAAACAAAAACTAAAATGAAAACAAAAACTAAAATGAAAGTAAATAAAAACTAAAATGAAAAATAAAAGCAAAATGAAAACTAAAACAAAAATGAAAACAAAAACAACTAAAACCTAATTAAAAAAATCAAATGAAAACAATAACAAAAACTAAAACAAAACATAAAATGAAGACAAAAACTAAAATGAACAAAAACTAAATTGAAAAATTAAAACATTTTTGCTGAAATAAGCGAATAAAATAAAATGCAAATAAATGGAAAACTGTTAAATAAAATTGTGAAATAAATAAATAAATAAAAAACTCAAACTAAACTTAAAAATAGCCAAAAATTTGGTTTTAGCTTGTGATAAATGGTATATTATTTTTACGAAATATCTGCATTATGATAAAAAATACCACTAGACTGTGGTAAAAAGTGAAACTTTCTTTTAAATTACACCAATACTAAAATAAAATAAAATAAAATAAAAATAAACTGACAAATTAAAAATAACTAAATATAATAGAATATAATAATAGATAAAATAGAAAAATATTAAATTAAAAATATTTCAAATAAAATTAAGAATATTTTAAGCAGCCCTAAAATATTAAAACTAAAATAAACAAAAAAAATTCAAAGAAAAACCTAGAACACTTTGCAAAAAAAGTACATTGAAAAGACAAATTCAAAATCAGCAATAAACAAATAAATATAAAAACAAAATAAATCCAAAACTCTAATAACCCTCCTAGCAACCACACAACCACGCACTAGCAACCGCATAGCAACGCACTGCTAAGCACCAGCTCACATTTTCCTAATTTGTTGCACTTTCTGTAATGCAATTCCCTTCCCAGCCGTTCATTCTGTGTGGGAACCAACTGTTCGCGAGCCTTCTCAGACGCGTATGTAATCGAGTCTGAAACGAAACAGGTTTTAATTCTGGATTTATTAATACAAACCGCAATACCTCCTAATCCCATTTCCTCTCGGTATCGATTGGGCGCGTACATAATTTCAAAGTGCGCTCGGGTAATTGCAAACGAGCATTTACATAAATCTGTCGGCGCTGACTAAATGTTTGGTGAATAAACGACACAAGTGCGCACTCATTGATATTCAAGCGCAGACAAACAGAACAAAGGCAGAAGCGGGCAGCCGAGCCAGTGTTTGCGGCCCTCGAGTGCCACTCGGAATCACTGGTTCCCAGGGTTGTCAGGGAGCCCATGCCAAGGCTGCGGGCGCGGGGGGTTGGGCCGCGGAGCGCATGCGGGCACGGGTGGCGCGCAACAAAACACAACCGAGGTGATGTTGAGAAAATATCCACCCCCCGCCTCCAAAACGCGCACCAAAACACCACCAAGTCACACAAAGACGAGGGTATGTGTGCGTTTTGGGGGTGGGGAGGGTCCTGAAAGGGGGCACTGTTTACTGTCTGGTCTCCCCCAGCACCGCACAGCCTGTCTCACTTCAAACAAAGCTACTGGCAAGGGAGCGGCAGCAGCCCCTGTTTCCAGGGCCACTGGAGTTTCAAAGAAGTGAAAGAGGGCAGCAGTCTGGAGGCTACAGGGCCCAGGCTGGCATACTTGGCTAGCGTCGTGGCCAGGTGGTCTGGGCACATTGGCAAGACACTGGCACGCCGCCCTATGCAGATGGCTCCCGTCGCCGCCTTTTTAGGTGTCGATCTCTCTCTCCGTCTCCCTTTCTTTCTCCCAACGCAAAGTCCGACATATGCCCTCCCTCAAGGTTCGAAGGACGCATGTGAAAAAGGAAAGCGAGCGCTTGTTGTTTTCGAATTAACGATTCGGACCTCGCCGCAAAAGCGAAAAGGAGATGCCAGCTGTGCCAGGCTGCCTTTATGTGTGTGCCCGCGCCATGCTGGGACACCATCACCATGGCATCCGAAAGTCCCCAGCGGACCCTCCGTTCCGCTCCGCAAAGACGTGGACATATCGATTGCAAATGCGTACGAGAGTGCGGAAAAACTTCAAGTGGTACGCTAAAAACGCTCTTAAAAAGACAGAAAGAAAAAAATACGAAATCCCCTGCTGTTGTGTTCCAGGTTTATGGGGGCCCGAAATCAGGTTCTGTGGTTGTGTGAAACGCTCCCAGAACATATGGAGGAGGATTCGCCAAGCCCCGCTTCACAGCTGTCTGCACCCGGCGAAGACGTACCCTCCCTTTCCCTGCTCCATTGATGTACACACACACACCAAAGACCTCCAGAAACACATGCACACACACATACATATATATATATATATATATATATAAAAATCATAAATGTTTCAGTCTTAACTATGGATTGCACTAGAACAGTACGTAGAAAAACGATCATGGAAAGAAACAATATCCCACACTTCTTCAAATCTTGCAAATGAGTCACTCGGTCACATTTTACACATCGGCGCTCATGTTACTGCTATTCGCCTTGTTCTTCAACGCGGAAGCCTATAGGCAACACTTTCAGTTTTTCACAACGCGCCATCAGTTGGCCATATTAGCGGCCCTGGATGTAAACAATATCACTGAAACCAATGAAACTTGCATATTTTGCTGATTATTTCTGCTGAAAATGGTCAATTATTGTCATGTTTTGGGCTGTACAAATTATTTGGACCAGGAAAAACATTTGGAGTACTACAGACTGCCAAAAGTTATAACAAATCAAGGAGAAGAGTGCAAAAAACTCACAAAAGGTGTTTGTGGTTGGCCAGACTGAACCAGGATTTCCAGGAAAAGAATCTTGACAACATTCGTGTTTGTTCTTATCATTTCCAGTCAGGTAGTTGAAATATTAGGCTGCTATCTTAATTAATACTGCTTGTACGTATCTTTACCATCTATTCGTTTAGTTTGTCAAAATATTGCAGCCGTTTCTGCTTACTAAGTCCTTGTCTATATGATCTAGCAGCTTTCACACGTTTTTTCCGTGGTTTACACAGCATAAATTAGCAATCCATACTGTTGTTTACATCCGACTATGGCCAATATGGCCACGCATCCGGGTAACTGACCAAATCGCGACATAAGTGCAAATTAGAAGAATAACAACATGCAGTAAAAGTAAAACTGTTTGCACTACAAACCAGTGTGTTCATAATTAAGATAACACATTAAAATAATATAGTAAAACACGTCAATCTGCAATATCCAGCAACAAAACGAGCTGTTGTACAGCTAAAAATAGCTGGACGGAATGAGACCGGAAGCCAGACCAATAAAGTTTAAAATGACTGCGACGGTTGAAATGAAACACTGTAAACGTGTCATCAATCGATCACTTTCAGTCAATCAATGAACAGCCAACGTGAGTTATTAAAGGCTCTGGCAGGGAAAACAAACAACGCGAAGCCACTACAGGGAGACAGTTAGCCGCTTGCTAACGCTAGCCTGTTACATTACAGTACATAAAGTTTCACTTACCATATAAACAGAGTAAGGAGAGATGACTGTTAGGACGATGGCGAATGATTTGCAGATCCTGAATATCACTAACAAACATCTAATCTTAGATGTAAAATGCGTGGTAAGTACTGCCGCTCCATAGTAAACAAAGTACATGTGATCGCGAATCTCAAAAGTTAAAGTAAAAAGCATACGCGCATTTCAGTGCGCCGTATATTAATAGTAGCTCCCTGATGCCCGCAATTTATATACAGTATAATGATCCAACGATATAATTGCGGGAGAAAGCACTGAAATATGATTTTTCCTCCCATCTCGTATTTATTCCCTTTAGGGATCCGCACGCACTATTTCCGTCATGCTTCTAAAAGAACATTTCAGGTTAAATACAACGTAAGCTCAGACTTAATGTTGATTATGATAAAAAATAAACTCGACTTCTCCCTTATTTTCATCAAAAATACACAAATCCGGGTTATGGTGAGGTAATTACAATGAGAGTGGCTGAGGCCAATTCATAACGTTAAAATACTCAGTTTCAATAGTACAGCCACGAAACAAACAATAAAAGCGTTAGCATGAACTTACTAACATTTTCTCTGTAAAGATATAACCGCAGTTTAGTCTCTGTGACAATGCCACAAATCCCAAAATGACTTTATTTAAACAGCTTTCGGACTCAAATAATACATTCATTTTTTTTTTTTTTTAAACATATATACTTTTTAATATGGTTAGAGTCACATTTCTGGTTTTAAATCCTCTAATCCATCCCCATCCACATCCACTGTAAGTGTCTCGCTCTCATTTGTCACACTGGACCACAAAACCAGTCATAAGAGTACAATTTTTTATAAATAAGCTGAATAAATAAGCTTTCCATTGATGTATGGTAATATTTGGCTGAGAAACAACTATTTGAAAAACTGGATTCTGAGGGTGCAAAAAAAAATCAAAATATTGAGAAAATCGTCCAAATGAAGTTCTTAGCAATGCATAGTTTTGATATATTTACGGTAGGAAATTTACAAAATATCTTCATGGAACAAGATCTTTACTTAATATCCTAATGGATGTTTGTCATAAAAGAAAAATCGATCACTTTGACCCTTACAATGTATTTTTGGCTACTGCAACAAATATACCCGTGCTACTTAAGACTGGTTTTGAGGTCCAGGGTCATATTTGTGCTGTGTTTTTTTAACAAAAACAAGGAACAACATTATGGTAATCAACATTATCCTGCAAATGCTGTAAACTGAGCTTAACTTTGACATATTTCTTTATCTAAGAGAGCTTTTTAAGGTTCTTCAATGGTTCCTTGGATGTAATCTTCATCTTAATTTAAGCTAAATGGTTCTTTGGAGATTCTTCAGACTCTTAAAAACATGAGTTTGATTCTCGCCAAAAACAAAACATAACATTGGATAAAGTCTTCCTCCCTTCACCCTCCATTCGCCCCGTGTGTCTAAGGTATGTACAATATGCCATCATTACTGAATCATTATCTGGTTTTAGCACTGACGGTGGAATTGTGTGCCTCCTGAAAGCCTCCTTTTTTTATGCTGATGAGCCTCGCGAAATTTCCTCCGGTTCCTGTGGCCTGCGCTTCCACACGCCGCTGATAATTAGAGCACCACTGTGAACCGTACGCGGCCACTTTTGACCATGCCGTCGATAAATGTGGCGAAAGGGGCAAAAAGTCTGGAGACAAGGAGGGACGAGAGGCCCTTTAAAGGGGTCAAGCGGCTCCCTGAAAATCCTCACAGCGCGGCTCTGAGCGACCCAGACGTCCCCCCTCCACCCCCGGTGAGCGAGGGGCAGGTTGGCTCTTTCAGCCTCGGCTCAATGTTTGGCCATTATCCTTTTGTGGTGAACCCTTCTCCCTGTCTGAGTCCTACAGGCAGAGTCTTACAGCTTGTAAATGGAGCTAATCTCACTGCGAAACTCCACCGTGTGTGTCCGCTTGGACTTCCAGTGTAGATGATAGCTCTGTTCGCAACAGAATGGCGAGAAACGATCTGGATTGTGGCGAATTTGCACTAATTCTACAGCAAAACAGAGGAAAAATAGTGAAAAAGAGACTTTCAAAATATCAAGTCACAGTGATGATTCAGCTTTATTCACTACATTCAAATATGTGACCCTGGACCACAAAACCAGTCTTAAGTAACACTGGTGTATTTGTAGCAATGCCAAAAATCATTAGGATATTAAGTAAAGATAATGTTCTATAAAGATACTTTATAAATTTCCTACTGTAAATATATTAAAACAATTTTTGATTAGAAATATGCATTGCTAAGAACTTCATTTGGACAACTTCAAAGACGATTTTCCTCAATATTTGGATTTTTTTTTTTTTTGCACCCTCAGATTACAGATTTTCAAATAGTTGGATCTCAGCCTATTCTAATAAACTATACATCAATTAAAGCTTATTTATTCAGCTTTCAGATGATGTATAAATCTCGATTTAAAAAAAAAAACTGACCCTTATTGATTGGTTTTGTGGTCAAGGATCATATTAGTTGATTATTTGCTTAATTATTATTGGTGCTTTATTAATTCTTTTAATATTTCTAACTGCTTAATATTTTTGTGAAAACTGCTAATTTTTGTTTTCAAGGATCTTTGATAGTTCAAAAGAGCAGTATTTATTTGAAACAGAAACCTTTTGTATGTCTCTCTACTGTCATTTTTAATCAATTTTAAAGTTTAAAAAGATTTTTTGAAACAAATTTTCCACAAAAATGTAACTTTTTCAACTCTGATAAGACTAAATATTTCTCGAGCGGCAAATCGGCATATTAGACTGATTTCTGAAGGATCGAGATGCTAAAAATTCAGCGTTGCATCACAGAAATAAATTCCATTTGAAAATATATTTAAACGGAAACCAGTTATTTTAAATTACAATAACTTTTCACTATTTTTACTGTGTTTTTCATCAAATAAATGCAGCCTTGGTGGGCACAAGAGACTTTTGAATGGTAGTGTAAATTTTAGTACATTTACATGTATAAATTAGTGTTTACAGTCAGCCTTAAAGAAAATACTGATTAAATCCAGATACGATTTTTAATGTCTGGAAGAGTAAATAATGACTTTAACATCCTCACTTTATCATTTTAACTCATGACAACATCAGTGATTTACAAAACGGCTTGAGAATCATTTAAAAAAACGACAACGAATCATCTTTTGAGCAAATCAAAAGGCGCTCAAACAAACAGAATCATTTGGCAGATCGACATTCGTGCTCAGCTTGAATAAAACAATGACGGATGCTCTTTTGATATCTGCCGCGTGCTTTCTTCTCCCATATACTGCTGTACCACCCGAATGATTCCCCTCTCCATCTTGAGCAGCGTTTATTCCTCTGATCATTCAATCCACTCGAATCTGCTAAATTCCTTCTCTGATCCTCCCCAGGCCTCTCGCTCACTCTTTCTCATTCACACACACACACAAATTTCTCTCTAAAGCTTGTATTCAGCATTGTATCACACACATCCAAATCATCACCCTCCTGAAGTTTCCATGCAATAAACATCGAAAAAAATAAATAACTAAAAATCACGTTCTGTAAAAAAAAAAGTGGAACCACATCAAAAGAGATTTTAATCCTGTCTGGATTCATAGCTGTCCTCTTTACTATTAATAGCGAGTAAGGGGGAAGGAACATTATGGATTGATTTATTTATTGTGTCATGTATTAAGACGCATGTTACTCCGAGGTCCCTCTCAGGAAAAAAAAAAAAAAAAAAATACAAACAAAATAAAAAGCCGCTATTTCTGATAACCTATTTTGGAGTGTGTGGAGGAAAAAAAACGTAGCTTTTGCACCCCAATTAACAGCGTGAATGAAAACGGGAAAACGGCGCACTAAGCTGGCCGTGCAAAAGTTGATCCTCTTTTGGCTTCTTTCGGCATGTCGTTTTTTAATCAAGAATTAAAAACAACACACGTAATTCTGTCTTTAGTCTACTGCAGAGCACGCTGGCTTGAGAGGTGAGCAGAACATGTTCGTTTTTTGAACCGTGAACGGAGGCATCTGCTACTGTGTATCCACAACAAGCAGCATTAAAGCTTTTAAAAGAATTTAAAATGTCATTTCAGTACTTTTCTTAGAAATAAAAAAGAAAATACACCATTCAAAATCTGATGCTGGCTATTCTCCTCACCGAGGCTGCATTTATTTGATTAAAAATACAGTAAAATCTGTGAAAATTGTGAAATATTATTAGAAATTAAAAATAACCGCTTTCCATTGGAATATATATTAAAATGTAATTTATTCCTGTGATGCAAAACTGACTTTTCTGCATCATATTTGAGTCTTCAGTGTCTAATATGTTGATTTGCTGTTCAAGAAACATTTTTTATTATTATTATCAATATTTAAAACAGTCGAGTACATTTTTTCAGCATTCTTTGATGAACAGAAAGATCCAAAGATCAGCATTTATCTAAAATTAAAAGCTTTTGTAATATTATTCGCTATACCATTCAACAGCTTGGAGTTGGTATCATTTTTTTTAAAAAGAAATTATAGAAATTAATACTTTTATTTAGCAAGGATGCTTTAAATCAGTCAAAAGTGATGATAAAGACATTTATAATTTAACAAAAGTTTTCTATTTCAGATTTGCTTTTCTTTCTGAACTTTCTACTCAAAGAAACCTGAAAAAATTCTACTCAGAGGTTTTTAACAATAATAATAATGTTTTTTGAGCAGCAAATCAGAATATTAGAATGATTTTTGAAGGGAGTAATGATGCTAAAAATTAAGTTTTGAAATCACAGGAATAAATTACACTTTAAAATATATTCAAACAGAAAGCAGTTATTTTAAATAGTAAAAATATTTTAAAATTTTACTGTTTTTGCTGTACTTTGGATCAAATAAATGCAGGCTTGGTAAGCAGAAGAGACTTCTTTAAAAAAAAAAACTAAAATCTTACTGTTCAAAAACTTTTGACTGCTAGTGTACATATAATTTTTTTATTTATTTTTATTGTTTTTTAAATTAGCCAGTCAACTGACCACTTGTAAACCTGCATAGACCACAGTTTAACAACCACTAATGTAAAACCAAAGGATCAGTTTAGCAAATTTGTTAAAGCAAATTTCGAAGAACAAGCCTCTCTTCTCTCTTTACCTGCTCCAAAGGAGCTCTCAAGTTCTGTTATGTGTTGCTAGTGAATCGCGCTCTCTTTCTCTCTCCCTTCCCTGCTGTTTTTGTTTGAAAAGAGTGGTTATGTGCTCCTGATCTGCGCCCGTCCTCTCCTGACCGCAGGCCTCACGGAGCACAGCATTTTATAAACACTCAGGGAGCACGTCTAATCCTCCAGCCCGTATTAATCAGGAACGCTCTTTTTCGGAGTCCCTCGTCTGCGTTTCCTTCTGCAAGCCTGAGCTAAATGAATTAAAGAGGAGGGTTTAAGGATCTGCGGTTTGGCTTGAAAAAAATGAAATAATCAGAGCAGAAAAAAAAACACACACGCGCACACACACACGACAAACCCTCAAACGGCAGAAAGTCTATTTTGGAAAAGCTGAAACACCAAGGTACAACACTTTCGGCTTCACCCAAAACCAAAGATAAACACATGCTATCGCTGTGATTAAATATATGTTAAAAAAAAAACCCATGCCCCTCTTGCTGTGATTTGGGGTTGCTGTTACCGACAAGCACGTACATGTGTTTCTCATTTACGTGAAGGATTTTAATTCCTTACAGCAGTTTTACAGATCTCTCATTATCCAGCTATGTCGAAAAGGGAAAACGGCAATAGTAAAAGTCGGCAGAAATGAAAAGGAATGCCTAGCAGGCTCGAAGCCCACCGCAAAACTTTCTCCTCGACACTCCTTAATCCCTCATGAATGAGAGCCGTATTCGCAAGACACACCGGAGGTCAAGCCGTGTTTGTCTAGTGGGGTTAACTGATACCGAACGAGCGTGTGCGCATGAGGGTTTGACCTACAGTATGTGCTGATTATTGCTTACATTGAGTGTTTTACTGCTCAAATGTTGCTCTTTTATAGATTAGGAAAGTTCTATGTTGATTTCTTTATTGGAATAGTTTATTCAAAAATGAAAATTCTGTCACTAATTACTCACCCTCATGTCGTTTCGAGCCTCATGTCGAAAGACATTCTTGATAAAATCCAAGAGCTTTCTGACCCTGCATAGACAGCAACGCAACTGACACATTCAAGGCCCAGAAAGGTAGGTCTTTGACATTGTTTAAATAGTCCATGTGACTACGAGAATACTTTTGGTACGCAAAGAAAACAAATATAACAAGTCAGAAAGCTCTTGGATTTCATCAAAAATATCTTAACTTGTGTTCTGAAGATGAACAAAGGCCTAACGGGTTTGGAACGACATGAGGGTGAGTAATTACTGACAGAATTGTCATTTTTAGGTGAACTATCCCTTTAAATCTTCCAGTACTAAATTATCTGGGCAATGTCTGCAACAGAAAGATCTTAAAGTCTGCTTAGATTCTCTAAGACACCAAAGTCTGAGGTGAAAATTGTAGATTTCAATATAAATTCAAATTTCTTCTCTTAAAATCTTCCAAGACGAAATAATATTAGCAATGAAGTCAAAAGTTTACATACACCTTGCAGAATCTGCAAAATGTTACTTAAAACTTTTACAGAAGGTTCAAACGCTCCCTGATGTTCCAGAAGTTAACACAATGCATTAAAAGCCGGGGGGTGAAAACTTTTGAACCGAATGAAGATGTGTACTTTTTTCTTATTTTGCCTAAATATCTTTTTTTTTTTTTTTCATTTAGTACTGCCCTTCAGAAGCTAGAGAAGATAGAGAGAAGATAAATAAGTTAAATTTACCCTGATCTTCAAATTCAAAAGGTTTTCACTTCCTGGCTCTCTGATAGTTGCTGAGTCCCTCAGTTGTCCTCAGTGTAAAAAATCATACAGTCTTTATTGGAAAGGGTTCAAATACACAAAAAAGCTGAAAAACCAAAGAATTTGTGAGACCTAAAGGACTTTTCTGAAGAACAGCAGGCAGTTTAACTGTTCAAGACAAACTAGGGACTCATGAACAACTATTACTAAACAAAAAAACACAGCTGTGGATCTTTCTGGTAACAACACTGTATTAAGAATTAAACGTATGTAAAACTTTTGAACAGGTTCATTTTTATAAAATCAATTGAATTATATGTAAACATATCTTATGTGAAATATCTTATTCAGGTCAGTACTAAATAAAAAAAAAAAATAACATGCATTTTGTACGATCCTTCTTATTTTGGTCTAATTATTAACATTTTGCAGATTCTGCAAGGTGTATGTAAACTTTTGACTTCAACTGAATGTCCACAACTGTGATCTCAACAATGTCTCAAACTGCACTCAGATTCAGAAGGACAGCAATAAAAAGATTTCAATATGAACTCATTTCTCATTGAAAGTTTCCAAGACTAAATCATCTCGGCAAAAATCGTCTCAGACTGAGCTCAAACAAACCAAGAAACCAAAGTCTGCGATCAAAATCTGAGATTTTATCATCAACTCAAATGTTGCTCATTTAAACTTCCATGACTAAACATCTTTCTCAGTAGAGGTCTCAAACTGTACTCAAATTCACCAGGATATCAAATTCTGCAAACTCTGCTTATTAAAACTGTCAAGACAAAATTATCCGAGAGTACTTTTCACACTACAGATCTCAGAAATGTCTTTCAAAGTGCTTAAATTCACAAGGATACCAACATCTGCAATCAAAACTTGCTGGAATTTGGCAAAATGCTGAGCTTCACTCTTAAAAAAAATAAAGGTTCTTTATTGGCATCAGATGAATATCCATGGAACCTTTCAAATGCAGAAAAGGTTCTTTAGATTTGTAAAATGTTCTTCAAAATAGTTCTTTTAAGAACCGTTCACTGAAAGGTTCTTTGGGGAACCAAAAAATGGTTCTTCTACGTCATCACTGCAGAAACACCCCTTTGGAGCCTTTATTTTTAAGAGTGTATTACATTTTGGCAAATTTAAGCCCGGTCTGAGACATTGCTGAGATCTTGAACTCTAGAAAAGTCATGTGAGCTTGACTTTTATTCGTCAGGAGAACTTTTATTTGCTTATTTTGCAAACTATGTACTGTATCACTCAAAGGTTGCCATTTTATGAAACTCTGGAGAGTTTCACATTCTACGTTGAAGAAATAAAAGATGTATACAAATCAGTTTTATGTTGAGTATAAAAGATATTTTGGTTCTTCTCCAAATCTTGGAGATCATATTGAAATCTGCAGACTTTGTCTCAAACTGTGCTGTACGTTTTTTTCCTCAGGAGGCAGAAAACTTGACTGACTTTGTCTCAATTTGCTCGGCCTGCCACGTATAAGTTGTCCCGAAGAGATATTTTCTTTCGTGCGAGTTGGAATGTGTTTTTCAAACTGTGACCAGCATATGTAGCTCGTCTTATGGCGAGTGTGCGTGTGGTCAATGATAAGGAGAATGTGGTCTGTCTGAGGACCCCAATCATTATCGTACTGAAGAGGCCCAGGGCCTCAGTGAAGTCATTACCCTGTCTGCCATTTCACAAATAAATCAGCAAATATGCAGCACCTCCATCCATAATTGGGTCCAGCCCTCCCTCTCATTTGCGCCCAATAATAGCTTTCCACAGTCATTACTCCAACTCTACTTAAGTGTGCGAGCTTGAGCCTCTTAAACTTTTTCCTTTAATTAATATTTTATTTAAGATGCATCGAGTGGGCAAAAATCTATATTTCGTTCAGGATATTCTCTCTTCTGTCTTTGTCTGCAGGGAGAAAAAAAACGGCCTTTTCGTTTGTCTGGGTTTTTTTGAGAGGACGGCTTCAGCGCTTGCCAAAAAAGCTGTGGTTTTCGGCCGCCACCGTGTTGCTATTAGACATGGTTATGGATGGAGCTGGGGAATGACAGTAACACAAGCCATCCGCACACGCAGGCGGCATGTTCGTGTTCAGGCTGGCCAGGCCTGGCTTCTGTTTCCACAGTTTTGGCCTCAGCAGCTCAGCCTCTAAACTCAAGAGTTTGGGCATGTTTAGACCACAGATCACTCTCGCCGCTCTCCCTCTTTTCCTCACCCTCCTCCTCTTTTTAATCCTGGGAACCACATTTTGCGTGGGAATACAGACTGAGAATGGAGCGGTCCAGATGTGAAACGAGAGGAAAGGCTGTGGGTAGAACCCATGAGCAGTGTTTTATGGGAGTTTGAAATGCCTTCACTGACACTCGGACTTTCCACACAGGCACAATATATAACTATGTGTGTATATATATATATATATATATATATATATGTGACATTAGAGCTGGGAAAACAGAGTTTCACGTTAATCGAGATCATTTCAATGGCCGCAATATTGATGATTAAAATCACAGCAGTATAGATGGATTGTTAATTTTCTAAATTAAATAGATATACATTTTTCTAATAGACTCTTTTATACGTTTTTTTTTCTTTTGTTATTGAATATTTCAAAAAATGAATTAATGTTTTCATTAAAAAATAAAAAGATTTTTATTAGATATACATAGAAATTCATAAAGTAAGTTTTTCTACTTTTTTCTCTTTTTTGTTTTGTAAATACAAGTATAAATATGGTTTATTCACTCATTCAGGGCCATTCTATAGTTTTTAAAAACATTTAAAATTCATTAATAAAATTAACAAATAAATGAATAAAATACATAAATATTTTAATAGAAGCTTTCCTCTGTAATTTACAGCATTAGCTGTAAGCGAAGTTCTTTCACATAGTCAAAATATACTTTATAGCTATAATATATGTGAATCAATAAAACTGATTCAAAATCTGAATCAAATCTAATTTAGAGTTCTTGAAAATCAGAATCAAATAGAAGAAATGTTTGTGAATTGGAACTACATTGAGCCAGAATCAGAATAAAAACAAATATACCCCAATAAGTCAAATCAAACTGAATCAAAAATGGAAACAACAAGCTTGCAAATCAGAATCAAATGGGATGAAAGTTTGTGAATCAGAATATAATTGATATAACAGCTGAAACAGATGTAATATGTAAACGAATCAACTGAATCGAATCTAATCTAGAATTTATGAAAACTAGAATCAACAGGAGATTTTGTGAATTGGAACTATGCTGAATTAGAATCAGAATAAAAACAAATATATCGAAATGAGTCAAATCAAACTGAATTAAAACTGTAAACAAATCGAATCAAGAGGTTGCGAATCAGAATAAAACCAAGTCAAAATCAGAATCAAATAGGATGAACGTTTATTTATCAGAATAAAACTGACATGACATAGCTGAAACTGATGTAATATGTAAGCAAATCAAATAAAATTGAATCAAAATCTGAATCAAATTTAATCTAGAATTAATTAAAATAAAAAAAAAAAATTGTGAATTGGAACTATGCTGAAATATATCCAAATGAGTCAAATCAAACAATCAAAACCGGAAACAAATCGAACCAAGCTTGCGAATCAGAATAAAACCAAGTCAAAATCAGAATCAAATAGGATGAAAGTTTGTGAATCTGAATAAAACTGAATCAAAATCAAATCAAATCGAAAATCTGTGAATCAGAATCAAACTAAATCAAAATCAGAATCGAATAGGATAAAAGTTTGTGAATCAGAATACAACTGACGTAACAGCTGAAATAGATGTAATATATAGGCAAATCAAATGAAACTGAATCAAAATCTGAATCAAATCTAATCTAGAGTTTATAAAAATCAGAATCAGCAGAAGGAGAGTTTGTGAATTGGAAATATGCTGAATTAGAATCAGAATAAATACAAATATGGCCAAATGAGTCAAAACAAACTGAATCAAAACTGTAAACAAATCAAATCAAGAGCTTGCGAATCAGAATAAAACTAAATCAGAAACATATAGGATAAAAATGCAATGCTTACGTGAATCAAATGAAACTGAATCAAAATCTGAATCAAATCTAATCTAGAGTTTATAAAAATTTGAGTCAACAGAAGGAAATTTTGTGAAATGGAACTATGCTGAATTAGAATCAGAATAAAAACAAATATAGCCAAATGAGCTGAATCAAAACTGGAAACAGATCAAATCAAGATCTTTCGAATCGGGATAACAATAAATCAAATTCAGAATCAAATAGGAGGAAAGTTTGTGAATCAGAATAAAAATGAATCAAAATCAAAACAAATACACCCAAATGAATCAAACCAAATTGAGAACTTGTGAACTGGAATAAAACTGAATCAAAATCAAACTGAACTGAACGTTTGTGAACCTGAATCACAGTGAATTGGGAAATCCATCTCATACTGTACCCAACCCTGCATAACGCCATATTTAATTTCACGGAAAGGATTATAGACTCTACGAAGGGTAGAAATCCTGTTAGTTCAATATGCTGCAAATCATTGAGACGATGAGAACTTAAAAAATATAAATACACAAGCTTGTTTTCAATCCCGTCACATAAAATATTGCATCTACAACAAATCAGATATATCAAAAACATTCCAACACTAAAGTCTACTTAGGGATGAAATCACTTTATGGTACAGTTATCCGAAGCGCTCCACGCTGACAGGTGCTCATCACTGGCTTATCCATCAATCCCTGAATTTGATCATATTAATGAGTGGCTTTGTAATCCTCTTAAAGCAGCTCCACGGTTAAAGCACCTCAGGCATCTGCAGACGGGCCACTCCGCCGTACGCAACCCAAGAGGACTCCGGCCATAAGCTCCGAGGTAAAACGGACAGATCAAAGCAGATGATCATCCGCGAGTTGCTATCAGGCCGGAGCAGGATTGCAGGGATGGTCACCGCAGAGGCCGATTATCCATCGGAGAGGATCATGGGAGATCATATTGGTATTTCTAGTTAAGCTTTTCTTATAAAGGTAAGCATGGAGGGGAGAGAGCAGAAACGCTGCCAAAATTTCATCTGGGGCATCAGATTTGTAATCTCCTCACCTCCGTTTTTCTCCGCCATGAAAAATGGTAGGGAAACGGCAGGTTTGGAAAAGTTCCCAGTTTGTGTTTTTAGGCAAGCGACGCATTTGGATGCCGAAAAGCCTGTAAAGTGTAAAGTGGCCAACAACAAGGTTGGTTGGTTTTCTTTTCATTTAAAACGCATCTGCGTGTGCCGTTGCCTGGAGACGGAGCTGGTCGGAAAAAATGGAATACAATTCGACGCATAAACAAAAACAACCACAAAGCCCTTTGTTGCCACCGCCGAAGATCAGCGAAAAAACCGGCGGTCTGCCAGCCGTACGCAACAATGCAACAGACTCCAAACTGTAAACTGGAAGTAGATGAGAGTAAGCTAAAATTGATAAGAGACGCAGAGGAAACGGAGAACAGACAGTTCCACTCCAATCCGATTCCGTACTCCATTAAAAATCAATCCTAATGCCTTTTCGCCACACAATACTTCATTGAACATTAGAGAGAGATTAAAGCAAATTGGACTAGAGATGATCAGATATTGAAGCAAAACATCTGCAGGCCCAGTGTATCGTTTTCCCTTCCTTTTTTTTTTTTCCGGGGGAATACTAGAGTGCCCCGTCTGACTTCTTAACCCTGTGTTATCTCCACCTCCCAGCCAAAGACAGAGCCAATTTGTTTCCCAAACAATTCCGTAGCCATCCTGGTGATGGGGCTTGGCAGGCAAACAAAGAGGAAGAAATAAAGGAAGAAAGTTGAGGAAGAGAGATTGTGTGTTCAACCCTCGGGATGCACGTGCACTTCGAGAAAGCATTTTCCCGCAGACTGAATCCTAAGAGTGATTCATTTTGGGAATGAGGCTGAATTGGCTGCAGTGAAACGGATCTTTAGAGTCATTCGTGAATCAGACTAAACTGGTTGTGCCGTAGGTTTTTGATTCTGCATAAAAATGCATTTGGTCGCAAGTATTTGATTCACTAAAAAAAAAAAAAAGTTTCATAAGAGTCATTCTTTCGAGAATTACAATGTATGTTTTGATTCACTAAAATGAACCAGCTCATAAGAGTCATTTGTTTTAAGAATTAGTTTAGACTGATTATACTGTAAAACTGTTCAGGAATCAGACTACACTGATCACGCTGTATGTTTTTGATTAACTTAAAAGAACCGGCTCATAAGATTCATTCATTCAGGAATCAGAGGACACTGGTTGTGCTATATGTGCAAAACGAACCAGCTCATAAGAGTCATTTACTAGGAAGCAGATTACACTAATTATGCTGTTAAAAAAACAGAGGATGGATCAGAAATCAGACTACACTAATCACACTCTATGTTTTCGATTAACTAAAAAGAAACAGCTTAAAAGATTCATTCATTCAAGAATCAGAACAGACTGGTTGATATGTATGTTTTTGATTCACTAAAAAGAACCGACTCATAAGATTCATTTATTTAAGAATTGCACTACACTGGTTCAAATTGATGTTTTTGTTTTACTAAAAAGAACTGACTTATAAGATTCATTAATTCGGGAATCAGACTATACTGATTGTTCTATATGTACAAAATGAACCAGTTCATAAGAGTCATTCATTCAGGAATTGGACTACACTGATCACAATGCATATTTTGATTCACTAAAACAAACTAGTTTATGAGAGTCATTCATTCAAGAATCAGAACAGACTGGTTGATATGTATGTTTTTGATTCACTAAAAGAACCGACTCATAAGATTCATTCATTCAAGAATCACACTACACTGGTTTAAAAGTATGTTTTCATTTCACTAAAAAGAACTGGCACATAAGATTCATTCATTCAGGAATCAGACTACACTGATTGTGCTATAAGTACAAAATGAACCAGTTCATAAGAGTCATTAATTCAGGAATTGAACTACACTTATTACAATGTGTATTTTGATTCACTAAAATGAACCAGCTCGTAAGAGTCATTTGTTTTTTGAATCAGATTACATTGATTAGGCTGTATCTTTTTGACTCACTTAAAACAAAAAAAAGCCTGTAAGAGTCATTTGTTTTAGAAATCAGCCTGAACTGGTCATAACAGACTACATGGATCACACTCTGTGTTTCTGAACTAAAAAGAACCTGCTTATAAGAGTCATTCATTCAAAAATCAGAATAGACTGGTTAACCTATTTGATTCACTAAAAAGAACTAGCTCATATGATTCATTAATTCGGAAATCAGACTACACTGATTGTGCTGCATGCACAAAATGAACCAGCTCATAAGAGTCATTTATTCAAGAATTGGACTACACTGATCACGCTGCATGTTTTTGACTGACAAAAAGGAACTCGTAACAGCCGTTTCTTAAGAATCAGAAGATTCGCTGCCTAATTTTAGCTTTGATTTCTGAAAATATATAAATAAATGGTGTCTCAAGGCCTCTGAAGTTGTCCCGTCGAGGATTACGCTCTCTCTCTCTCACTCATCCCTCCACCTTAGCCCCATCCCTTGCTTTCTGGACGCAGGCCAGGAAGGGAAATCCATGAAACATGAAGAATGCGAACGGCACAAGAGCTGCGCGGCTGCACTGAACTTTTTTTTCCACCGAATCCCTACGACGGGACGGAATTTTCGCCAGCCTCACGGGAAGGATCGCTACCAACCTCTAGGCGAGAACTAGCTTATCTAATTGCACTGTGACAAGAGTAATGAGTGGGTTGAGTGTGTTTAAAAAACGAGAAGCAAAGCGAGAGAGGGAGAAGGAGAGGAGGGGAGACACACGGGACAGAGCCCAAGTGCTAGATGGAGACTCTCTCTCCTTGCTATCGTGGCATATCACATGATCAAGACCATCTCCTATTGGTCAGGAAGCAGAGCAAATTCGTCCGCCATGTAAGGAGGGCTGGAAGCGACATTCTCTCTTCCCTCCCTCCCTTCGCTGCTTCTCTCTTACTCCAATCTTAAAATGGCGGCTGGGGGGAAAAGTCTGCCAAAAAGGGAGCGAACCTGATGCTCTTTTTTCTTTTAAACGCTTCTTTAAGACTTTTTTCTTAATCCAAAAAAGACGGCAAAGAGGAGAATGGGACAGCTTTGAGTAGAAACAGATGAAGCGGGCTTGTTTTTTTGTCCAGCACTGGCTGGTACAGGCAGTTAAGGGGGAACTTTGACAGCGGGCCAGGAAAAAACATTAACTGTGCTGTGTCCGGCAGGCTGAGGCGCAGATGCCGAGGGGAAGGAGGACACTTTCCTTTGGCTGGCATTAGCACAGCGCTAGCGTTAACAGGCTTAGTCCCTCTCCAGAGGGGATGACTTGGGGACGGACGCTGCGTCAACTTCTAGACCAAAACAGACATGCACAGAGACTAAACAAACACACTAACAGGTGGCTCTAAACACATTTGTTGGGCCAGGTATCAATAGCACAAGCTCTCGACTTCTATTTTGATTCAATTTGATTTGATTTTATGACAGATGCAATCTGGCAACCCGTCTTTTTGAAATACTCATTAAAGAATTGATTCATAAGGCTCATTTGTTCAGGATCAGACTTCACAGGTTGTGCTGTATGGTTTTGATTCACTAAAAAGAACCAGGATCATAAATTGGACTTCACTGGTCCAATTTATGATGTTGATTCACTAATAAGAACTGGAATCATGAATTTCATAGGTGTCTTTTTATGAAATATTCTTAAAAGAATTGATTCGTAAGGCTCATTTGTCCAGGATCAGACTTCACAGGTTGTGCTGTATGGTTTTGATTCACTGAAAAGAAAAATGAGTCTTTTTTAAATATTCTTTAAAGAATTGATTCATAAGGCTCATTTGTTCAGGTTCAGACTTCACAGGTTGTGCTGTATGGTTTTGATTCACTAAAAAGAACCAGGATCATAAATTGGACTTCACTGGCCGTGCTGCATGGTGTTGATTCACTGAAAAGAACCAGTTCATATGTGTCTTTTTGAAATATTCATTACAGAACTGATTCATAAGGCTCATTTGTTCAAGATCAGACTTCACTGATCGTGCTATATGGTTTTGATTCACTAAAATGAACTGGGATCAAGAATTGAACGTCACTGGTCGTGCTGTATGGTTTTGATTCACTTAAAAGAACCAGTTCATAGGTGACTTTTTGAAATATTCATTACAGAACTGATTCATAAGGCTCATTTGTTCAAGATCAGACTTCACTGATCGTGCTATATGGTTTTGATTCACTAAAATGAACTGGGATCAAGAATTGAACGTCACTGGTCGTGCTGTATGGTTTTGATTCACTGTAAAGAACCACTTCATAGGAGTCATTCTTAAATATTATTTAAAGAATTGATTCATAAGGCTCATTTGTTCAAGATCAGACTTCACTGATTGTGCTGTATGGTTTTGATTCACTAAAATGAACTGGGATCAAGAATTGAACGTCACTGGTCGTGCTGTATGGTTTTGATTCACTTAAAAGAACCAGTTCATAGGTGACTTTTTGAAATATTCATTAAAGAATTGATTCATAAGGCTCATTTGTCTCACTAATCATGCTGTATGGTGTTGATTCACTGAAAAGAACCAGGTGGTTTGATTCTATAAAAAGAAGCAGCAGCTCATGTGAGTCATCTGCTTGTGAATCAGGCTACACTGGTGGTGCCAAAAAGAACCAGATCATAAGAATCATTTGTTTTGAGAATCCGACTACACAGGTCACACTGCGACAGGTTTCACTGAAACAAACTAGTTCATAAGAGTCATTTGTTTGGAAATCAGCCTACACGAAATGCATTCTATGTTTTTGTTTCACTAAAAAAGACTTTGCTCATATGAGCCATTTGCTCAGTGTACACTAAAGGCGCTAAAAAGAACCATAAGAATCATTTGTTAGTGAATTGGACAAAGGTGGTTGCACTCCAATAAAACAAAGCTGTTCATGAGAGTCATGTGTTTGTAAATAACAGGTTGCACGTGATTTATTAAAATCAACTGGGTAATACGATCAGGAATTGGATTTTACTGGTCAAGCTTTATGTCTTTGATTCGCAGAATAGTCAGAATCAAACAAATGACTCTGGTCGTAATGTATGGTTTTGATTCACTAAAAGGAAACGGGATCATGAATTGGACTTAAATGGTTGTGATGTTTCTGATTCATTAAAAAGAACCAGTTTGTGTCATCTGTTTGTGATTCAGGCTGTTTTGTATTAATATTTCAAAAGCGTACAGCGTGACCAGCGAAGTCCAATTTACATACAAATGACTCTTATGAAGTGATTCGTTTCAGTGATTCAGAAACCTACAGCATCACCAGTGCTGTCAAGTCAGAATGGTTTTGATTCACTAAAAAGAACCAGTTCATAGGTGTCATTTATCATTTTGGTGTCATTTGTTGTTTTTAGTAATTCAAAAGTGAAGTCTGATTCACATTTGCATGAATCAGTTCTTTTTTGTGAATCAAAAATATAGAGCTCAACCAGTATATTCCAATTCCTGATCCTATTAGTCAGTTTACTGATTGTCCTGTATGTTTGATTTATCCTCAAATCAAACTGAATCAAGTAATCGATAGCTTGTGAATAAGAGTCATTTGCTTATAATTCTGACTTCATTAGTCATGCTGTATGTTTCTGAATCACTAAAATAAACCAGTTCATGAGAGTCATTTGTTTGTAAATCACAGATTGTACTCGATTTATTAAAAGAACTGACTAATAGGATCAGGAATTGGAATATACTGGTTGAGCTCCATATTTTTGATTCACAAAAAAGAACTGATTCATGCAAATGTGAATCAGACTTCACTTTTGAATTACTAAAAAAACAACAACAAATGACACCAAAATGATAAATGACACCTATAAACTGGTTCTTTTTAGTGAATCAAAAACATACAGCACGATCTGTGAAGTCTGATCTGGAACAAATGAGCCTTACGAATCAATTTTTTAAAGAATATTTCAAAAAGACCCCTATGAACTGGTTCGTTTAAGTAAATCAAAACCATACAGCATGACTAATAAAGTCTAATTCATGATTCTGGTTCTTTTTATTGAATCATAAACGTACAGCACGACCAGTGAAGTCTGATCCCGAACAAATGAGCATTATGAATCATTTCTTAAATGATTATGTCAATTCTCATTATACCCAAATCAAACTGAATCAAGAGCTTGTAATTAAGAGTCATTTGTTTATGATTCTGTCTTCACTGGTCACACTGTACGTTTTTGAATCACTAAAATGAACCAGTTCATAAGAGTCATTTGGGTGATTCAGAAACAAGCGACACAAACTGGATCTTTTTAGTGAATCAAAAACATAAAACGCGTCTCAAAACCCGAACAAATGAGCCTTATGAATCAATTCTTAAATGATTATTTCAAATCTCATTAGATACAGCCAAATCAAACTGAATCAAAATAGGAATTGAAAGCTTGTGAGTCATTTGTTTATGATTTTTACTTCACTGGTTGTGCTGCATGTTTCTGAATCACTAAAACAAACCAGTTCATAAGAGTCATTTGTATGTGAATTGAACTACGCTGGTCACGCTGTGCACTTTTGAATTACTAAAACAAAACATCCCGATTCACAAACTAATGACAAATATGATCTGGTTCTTTTTAGTGAATCAAAAACATACAGCACGACCAGACTAATCCTGAACAAATGAGCTGTATGAATACATTTTTAAAGGATTATTTCAATTCTCATTAGATATACCCAAATCAAACTGAATCAAGAGCTTGTGAATAAGAGTCATTTGTTTATGATTCTGTCTTCACTGGTCACACTGTACGTTTTTGAATCACTAAAACAAATCAGTTCATGAGAGTCATTTGTATGCAAATTGAACTTCACTGGTCACGCTGTACTTTTGAATTACTAAAACAAAACAGCGTGATTCACAAACAAGCGACACAAACTGGTTCTTTTTAGTGAATCAAAAACATAAAACGTAACGTCCAATTTATGATCCCGATTCTTTTTAGTGAACCAAAACCTGAACAAATGAGCCTTATGAATCAATTCTTAAATTATTATTTCAAATCTCATTAGATATAGCCAAATCAAACTGAGTCAAAATAGGAATTGAAAGCTTGCGAGTCATTTGTTTATTATTTTAACTTCACAATGTTTCTGAATCACTAAAACAAACCAGTTCATTAGAGTCATTTGTATGTGAATCAGACTTTGCTGGTTGCTGTATGTTTCCATTCACTAAAAAGCTGTTTGTTTTTGTGTTCAACAGATAGACACCAAACCACAACGTGAATCAATTTAGAAAAGCCGGTGAATCCTCAAATTCAGAAACGAGAAGAATCAATCCGAGCACATGTTGGAGCGACACGCGTGCCCTTGCGAGGTTCCCTAAAAGCTTGACGCAATCTACCTGCTGGAAGATTAGGGTTTGGAAAAGTCTGATTACGTCTTATAGCGACTTAATTTGAGTCGCAATCTGTACGGCAACTTCTAGGACCAGCTGGAGGCATTAGCCCGGGTCAGGTGAGTCGAGCAAGAGACGCCAGCTGGGAGGATACCTTTTTTTTTTTTTGGTGTTTGTTTTGTTGTTGGGCGAGTGGCGCTGGCGTTAAGAGGTGCAGGGGCTAATCGCATCATGTCTTCTGGCTTCCCAGGCATCAGTGACTCATATGAAAGAGGATCACGGTGGAATGTTCTTTTCCCAGAGGCCTGTGCCTGATGGAATTAACCCTGCCATAGATCCCTTCCACCAACCGCAGGGGCCGGGTCAAACTGATTATCTTTCAGAGCGGCCTCACGACAGGACCGCAGCTATTAAAAGAGACGCTTCTAAAACCATCCCGCACCTCTGCTCTTTTACTTTTGCCGCGCGACTGTAGGTCAGGTTTGACGGCGAACAGGTAAACACCTGTGAACGGACGCCGGGGCCCCTGCTCGGCGTAGTCGTAAGTCGGTGCCGTTCCACAAAGGACATCAGTGTCATCTTCCCCTGCGGCAGACGTAATGGCATCTGATCGAGGGATCTCTGTCTTCCTCCTCATGCCCTCGGTTCAGACGGAATACTCAAAGCGTGACGGGGACGGGATGCAGTCTGTCTCCCCCTGTCCGCAATGCATTCCCTCTGATGAATTTTTCAAGCTACTACGAATTTTTGCCTGTTGTTCTTGAGCACTAAGTTGCTAATACACAGTGGCATGCTGTTAATGACCCAAACAATCGCTGTTTCACACATACATATTTCATTACAACAGCTGAACAAATTACATATTTATGCTTTATAAGGGGGAATGCCATTCGGATTCATTAGCTATGCAGGCAGGTACAGGAATCCCATCTGCAGCCGCATCTGTACAACAGGAGCTGACAATAACCGGCTGCGCCGAGCTACGACCACCTCCGCTCGTGTGCACGAGCAGATAATAACATGCTCGAGACCCTGTTATTGAAGATGTGACAAGGTGGCACGCAAATTACAGATTAGTATAATTGTATTATTGTCGAATTAGAATTTGCGAAATTTTTTAAATTCAGTATCGAGATACAGTAAGATGACAAAATCTTGGTCGAAATAACTTGTAATTCAATACATATTATTAACAAAATAATTAATGATAATTATAAATTCTATGCAATTGAATCATATCATAAAGTACTTTTAATAAGAAGAGTAGCATTTATAATAATACTAATTAAAAATATTATTATTTTTTTTATATAAAACTGAGTTTAAGAAAGAATATTCATTTGACTAACAAAGTAAATTATTATTATTATTATTAATTAATTAAAATGAATAATATATAACAGATGCAGTGAGAAATGGCTCAGATGTAAATAATTAATAATTTAATAATTCAATAATAAATATATTATCAGAAAAAAATAATTTCAAAGTTTCAAAGAATTATAATTGGATAAAATAAGTAAAATAATCATAAAAATTATTTTCATATTTATTATTAATTAAAATTAATACATAATTGAGATTCATTGAGAAATGGCTCTGACATAAATAATTTATAATGTAATAATAAAAAAACATTGATAAAAATAATTAATTAGAGCCTTTACAACTGAGTTCCAGAAAGAATGTCGGTTTGACTAAAAAGTAAATTAATCATAAAAATGATTATAATATTTATTATTAATTAAAATTAATACATCATTGAGATTCACTGAGAAATGGCTTAGATGTAAATAACTTATAATTTAATAATAAAAAATATTATTGGCAAAAAAATTATATTTTGAGTTACAGAAAAGTCTGAGCAGCAATTTGACAAATTCAATTTTAATTAAAAAAAAAAAATTAATAATAACAAACAATTATTGAGTTTGAGAGGGAATATTTCAAAAAGTATGTATTTTATTACTTAAATACTATTACTATTCATTAAAATTAATAATAATATATCAATATTTAATGAGAAGCCAGAATAGCAACTAGACTTAAAAATATGCATTTAAAGTTTTATGAAATATTAATAACTTTATTAATAATATTTTTTCCACTGCAATTAAAAATATTTGTTATTATTATTATTATTTTTATTAATCCTATAAAATTGAGTTCCAGACAGAATATCAATTAGACTAAAAAAGTAAATTAATAATAAAAATTATTAGAATTATTATTAATTAATACGTAATTGAGAACCACTGAGAAATGGCTCTGCCGTAAATAATTCTAAATATATATATATATATATATATATATATATATATATATATATATATATATATATATATATATATATATATATATATATATAAATTATAATAAAATTATTAATAATATATTTTGTATTATAAATGGAACTTAGCAGCCAGAATATCAATTGGACTTAAAAATATGCATTTCAAATGTATTAAAATATTAATAATTTTTAATTCTTATTATTAATAACATTTATCCAATGTAATAAAAAATATGAATCATTATTATTCATTATTTTGAAAGGTTATTTAAATGAAAAGCCTTACACTGTACTCAAACAATAGAAGCAGCGGCCATGTACTGTAACAACTCATCCGATTAAACGTTACACTCATTTCAAGTTCAAAGTCATTCCAGCTTTAATTAATACGACTATTAAGTGCTGAACACAGTAATAAAGCACTGTAAATTATCTGTAAAAATTCACAATCAGCATCATTCAGTTCTGTATCCTTTTTTTTTTTCTAGTCTCTTCTTGAACCTCCACAAAGCACGTCCGGCTGCACTATCAGCCCTTAAGCAAGGTTACGGTTTCGTCTCTTCTTTTGCCAGTGCGCTCCTTTGGGTTAGCACTAAATCATTATCGCAAGCGCGGAGGAAATGGGCAAACGTATGCTAACCGTTTTCAAAGAAGTCAGGATTACGGGACAACAGAACCAAGTCCTAAAAATACAAAATCGCAGCAAGCGACCGCCTTCACCAGTCTGGAGAACCGTCCTGTTGGACGCAGATGTGAATGACGCAGTACCGCTAGGAAAATGATGGCAATTAGCTATTAATTGCGGATATTACGGGGCCTCCTTTATCCATCAAATATCTTATTTAAGTAAAGGCCCACGACAGAAATACTTTCGACGATTTGTCGAACAGCTGCTCTCCCTTGTAAAGTACTTACAGCGCAGAGAACGACTTGTTCCGGCACGCTAATGACCTTAGCCGGGATAAGGCGGCTGATCCGCCAGCGTTAGCCTCATTATTGTTGGAGGGGATTTGAAACTGCTTTTCCTGTCTGGGCTGAGAACGGAGAGAGTATTCCCTGCGTTACGTAGGCTACAGTACGTTCGTGACGACGTCCGATCGGGCCGGGAACGCGCTGTTTGTGTTTGGCTCCAGCTTGGGCTGTGGTGACGGGGGAAATGTGTGGTCAGGGAGGCAGCCGCGAGAGGGAAAGGGAAAGTGGGAGACGAGGGAAAACCACAGCTTGTGTTCGACACATTTCCAGAGCCCTTTGTCTCGGCGCTGGCCCGATGCCTTCAACCATGTGCGCCCGCGCGCACACACACACACAAACGCGAGCTAATTCAAACCATATCGGAATCTGCCACGTTTCTCCAGCTCGGCAATTTGCAAAGGCAGAGTGCGCTTTAGTCTTTTCATTACGTAAAAAGTAAACATCGACATTAAACATTGACATCGCACTCTCTGACTCTTAAAAGGCTCTTAATAAAAAGACAAAAGGCAATCTATTATTGAAAGCGAAACAATGGCACATGCGCAACAGAAGCGGGTATTGTTGGAGAAACTTTGCTCTGTCCAGATATCCGTAAAACTATTAATCAAAAGGAGTAAAAGAAAAAGTAGCTAGTCAGCTTCATCTGATCTGGAGAGGAGAGGAGGAGAGCGAGAGAGAGAGGGGAAAAGAGACAAGGCGGTCCGGGCTGTGGGCAGGCGGCTTATTAAGATTCACATGGTGTGGTGACTCAGCCCATTTTGGTAATGGAGAGCCCCGGCCACCTAAAGATGGAAATGGCAATTTTTCAAAGCCCACATTTTATATATAAATTATCCCAGGCACTCTCGCGAGCTGCTCTTACAAGGTCATTCTCAAATATTTCGGATGCTTTGGGTTTGGAGAGCGAGCGGCGAGGAGAACATCGCGGGGCCGACGCTTGAAAGCGCTCGTGTGGGTGGAAACCAATGATGTGCGCTTCTGAGCGTCTTGCTGTGATTGTTTGGAGATGGGAAACGACTACGCTTGCGCATGGGACCCTGTGTGGAAGTTCAGACTGCTTTCTGCATTTAGACAAATTTTGGCTGTGAAAATGACATTTTTGGTTTCGGGCGTAAAGAGAAAAAACAAAAAGGATGAAATGCTTGGATTTAGTTTAAACAGAAACTGTTACAAATTTAAAAACCAATAACATTTACTTGGAGAAAATTTCATGGATCCTGCTTGTAATTACATTTCATGCAAGTGGTGACCAAAAAGTCCTATAAGCTTTAAAAGTAATAACAACGATGATAATAATAATAATAATAATAATAATAATAATAATAATAATAATAATTTATGTAAAATTTATATAGAATTATATCACTATATTACCAAAATAAAATGAAAATAATCCAATTTATAAAAATTAAGTAGTAATATATTACATTAGCCCAAATTATATATATATATATATTTTATAATTTAATTTTAGTTTTATGTAATTTATAATATATATTTTTTATGATTATTATTATTACGATATACAATTTTTAAAAAAATATTTTTTCTATATGTAATTTTATAATTTAATTTAATAAATAAATAGTAAATTATTTTATAATTAATGTATTTTTTTCTACATGTAATATATATAATATAAATAATTTTATAATTAATTTTATCATTTTACATATATATATATATATATATATATATATATATATATATATATATATATATATATATATATATATATATATATATATCACTTTTACAGTTGATTTATTTATATATGATAATATATATATAAATATTTATATTATATATGATAATGTGTATGTGTGTGTGTATGTGTGTATTACAATTTTGTAAGTTATTTATTTATTATAATTTATTTTATATTTTTCTACATAAATTTATAATTATATACATATTGAGAGAATTAAAATTACACAGAAAAATTACATTATAAAATAAATGATACATTTTTAATACATTATAATATTATATATTACATATAAAAAACTAAATTATAATTATAAAATAAATTTCACAATTTTACAATTTTTTCACAATTTGAAGTTTTATTTCTACTTTAAATCTATTCATATATATAAAAAAAATTGTAATTTTTTTATAATTATAATTTATATATAACATTTTAATAAGTTATAAAATTATATATAATTTTATAACTTATTAAAATGTTATTTTATATATCTCACATATAGAAAAAAATTATAATCATATATATAATTCACTTTTACACTTGAATAAGTTTTATTTCTACTATAATTCTATTCTATTCATATATAAAATGATAATTTATTACATACATATAATTTTACAATTTACTACAATTTTATAATTTATTTTATAATTATAATTTATTTTATAATTTAATTTTTTTTCTATACATAAAGTTTTTACACACACACACACATATATATATATTTCACACTTTTACACTAAATAAGTATTATTTAAACAAGTAAGTATTAATGTAAATAAGTATTATTTCTACTCTAATTCTATTCTATTCATTCAGTTCGGCAAATGCATTTGGCAACTCTTTCTCTTTTTCGGTGCATTACTACCATTTTTGCCAAGAAAGAGATCCAATTCATACTGCAACTGATGTTGAAAGATCTCATTATTTGTGGCACTTTAAGCTTTGAAGTTCAAACCCCAAATTATAGCGGGAGACCAGAAAAAAGCACTCCAAGTGCACCAAGTTTGATATACTGTTCCACTTGTTTCGTACCAGAATCTAAACTCCTTTCAAAACAGCAAGAACTTTGACTCAGGCCAGAGTCACGGCCACGAGACTAGGCTAAAGGTGTTTAAACTGTCTGTAAACTTGACCATGGCACACTTGTGAACTCTGTAAGCCACGCCACTTAACTTTGTCCCCAGGCAACAGAGAGCCAAAGCAAGCAAGACAGAGTCCCCGACCCACTCGCTCGCCCCCCACGGACAGTCCACTATCTGACATTCCACAAGACCGGCCCTCTTAGAGACAGCTGACCCGCTATTAATCACATGACCGGCGGACCATATGATTGAGAACTAATAGGAGGGGGCGCTGCAGGGCAAAGACAATCGGGGGTGCGAGGGGAACGCCGCTTTGTGCCCGCTAATCCAAGTGTGAGCGAGGTCACCGCGCGACCAGATGGGGTCAGACGTGCCACCCGAGCCGGACGCCCTTCGGTGCCCCTTCGAAGCGTGCGGGGTTAGGGTTAGGGGACGGAGTTGGGCCTCTCCATCTTGTCCTGTCTTGGGAAGTCAGGCTAATAGCTTTAATCAGACGGGATTACCCGTGGATTTCCTTTAGTAAATCGCACCTGTGCACTTCCTCTCCGTCTCAAAGTGGGTAATCGAGGACAGAGGGACCAGCAGGACGGGTCCAGCTGGACAGGACGTGGACGCTGTTTAACTCGGGGATTAATCAAGGGCCGCAGCCTGCCAGGGTTGGTGCTGTGAGGAACGTAATGCAATTAAACGACCCAGTTGATAACGCAAGGTCTAAACAAAGGGGTCTTTGTCTCGCCTCGAAAGTTTGACGTGCGTCCCCCAACAGTCGTATCAAAGCAACACACTTCGGCGTGGATTTAGTCACAGTTACATTAGTTGAAATTTGCGCATTTAATCCACTGGTTTTTCCTACCATTTTTCTTAAATCGTTCAGACAGCGAGTGTGACGGACCAGAGTTTTAAGCTTCTCTGTGCTACTTGGGAGACGTTTAAAGCTCAATGTTAATCTCCACCTCCTCCATTCTATTTAAACACTTTTATTCTTCGTCTGCGCTCTCAAAACAACCCGATTCCTCTCGGAATTCCATTAGCGCCACAGTGCCGGTCGGTACGGGAGTCCCGTTTCTCGTGCGTTTCTGATGGGCACGTAGCCTCGGCTGACCTCGGCTCGGTTTGGAAATCTGATCAGAGAGACATGACAGACAGCAAACGCTTCATCTGGGTTTACGGACTAAGCACGGGTGGACTGGATTAGAGATGGGAGATGTTGGGAGATTTGAGGCTCCACAGGTGACGCGGGCGTCCTCGTGTTTCACGCGGTGGACTTTAAGAGAGTCACGAGCCCAACGGGTCAATGACATATCGGAGCGTCAGTGGTAAAGAAAAGGAGAAATTGCTTATAAATCGAGTTGAAAACGTGCCAAATTCTATTTGGCAGTTTGAAAAACACAAATTTTCAAGAAAGGTTGGATGTTTGTGTAGTGTAACAAACATATATGTAATCTTACATCCTGAATGTATACAAATATCTAAATTATATATTTTATATTTTAGTAATATTTATTACATTATGTACTACAATAAATTTAGTACACAAAATTATTAATAATTTTTTTTTATATTTTAACAATTTTAATTAAATGTAATTAATTTTCAGTATTTAATTCAGTACATGAAATGTATTATAAATAATTTTTTTTATTTACAATTTAATTATTTACAGGCATAAAAAGCCTAAAAACGTATTCCTCACAAATAAATAAATGAATAAACAAAAATTAAAAAAAAAATAATAATAATAATAAATATGTATAATACCAATATAGTAAATTATTGATATAAATATCAAGTTAAGATATCATTAAGCGTCATACACTGACATTTATTTTATTTTATTTTATTTTATTTTAATATTTTATTTATATGTTGGTTGCATCTTATGCCATGATTTAGGGGAAAAGTAGTTTTGAAAAGATTTAATGTATACAATTATTTAAAATATATATTTTAGTAATTAAATGTTATACACAAAATAATGATAAATAAACATATTATATATATATATATATAAAATTGAATCAGTAATTAATTCAGTACATGAAATGTATCATAAATAAATAAATTTATGCCGCACCATAAAAAAAAAAAAATCTATATAGTAAATTCGTAAATATCAAGTTTTTGAAAGATCATTAAGTGTCAAACCACAACATTTTACAACCAGATTTATTTATTTATTTATTTATTTATGTTGGTTGCATCACATCATATGATTTGGTGGAAAGTAGTTTTAAAAATAATGTATACAAATATATTAATTATATATTTTAGTAATATTATTACATTATTTACTACATTACATTTAATACACAAAATCACTAGTAAATTAAAAAATTGATATATTTTAACAAAATTTTCATTAAATGTAATTAATTTTCAGTATTTAATTCAGTACAAGAAATTTATTATCAATAATTACTAATTATAATAGTTTTATTATATATTTACATTTTGGGCATAAAAAGCCTAAAAGTATGTCCTATGAAAGAAAATAAATAAATAAATAAATACTTATAGTAAAACACGAAATTTTACAACCAGATTTGCTCGTTTTATTTATTTATTTATTGATTGATTAATTAATTGATTGATTGATTGCATGTTAGTGGCATCGCACGACATGATTTGGTGGAAAGTCGTTTTAAAAGTATTTAATGTATACAAATATATAAATTGTATATTATAGTAGTTAATACAAAATTACTAAAATAAAATGTATATATTTTAACAAAATGTTAAATAAATGCAATTCCATTTCATTATTTAATTCAGTACAATAAATCTATATTAAACAATTAATAATAATAATTAATAATAGTTATATTTTATTTACATTTTAGGCATAAAAAGCCTAAAAATGTAAGCCCCACCAAAATAAATAAATAAATAAACAAACATGCTCAAAAAAAAAAAAAAAAAAAAAAAAGAGGTATATTCTTTACATCACTGTATAATTTAACTGCCTTCTTAATGTAATTATTTTGAATAAATAAATAAATAAATAAAAAAGCAGCTCACGTCATTGGCCATCCCACCGCAGCTCTCTTTTCCAAAGCGTATCGATTCAGCATGGGAAGGCGCTGGATGCGGCTCTTCCAGTCTCCTCTCGGCAAGAGCGAATGCTTATGTTCACAAGATGTTATTGATTACGTTATCAGAGAAACACGGCGGCGAGGGACATTTTTTGAGCGGCGTTGACTTGGCCCTCCCTTCCAGCGCGTCTTATTGTCATGCATGCTGGAAGCCTCTTCCTTTAATATCTATCTTAAGAGTTGACAATGTTTTGGAGCAATTAAAGCAATCGATACAGGCCTGAGAGGAGCCTCTTATCCACAGTAATAGCTCTCACTGAATAATAAATAACATGCTGGCCGAAAGCTGGGAAGGGGGACGACCTCACATTAACGATCACAGCCTATGGAATGGGGCTTCCTCACAGCTCAAGAACCTTTCAAATTCTCACTGCGCCACAATGCAGCTCCTTCGGGAAGAATCCGAAAGGAAAACTTTGGCTACTAGCAGACGCTAGCAACACAAGTTCTTCTCCTATGCGGCTCCCTGAATGGGCCATTGTTCTGTATAGCTTATTAACAAGCAAAAACCAGGCCCAAAAATAAACCTGAGCATTAATGGAGAAAAGTGAGTCCATAAAATGCAGAGGAGCTCAGGTTTCAGATGGAAGGAACAGCCGTCTTATTATCCCTCAGCAGAGCAAATGAGGTTAATGAGAGTCTATTGACTGATCCTCCGCCGTCAGCCATGACACTGCCACATCTCTTCCTTACCGAGAGGAATCTCTGTTCACGTTTGGCCTCAGAGTCTGGAGAATGACGCACATTAGCTGATAAATACCACATTTGAGCGTTGCTTTGAGACTTTGCTAACAATACACAAAGATAAAATAAACAACTCTTTTTCTGATTCTTTTTAGTGAATCGAAAGCACATAGCGTGACCAGAGTACTCGGAACATCTAGATTCTTTTACTGAACCCAAAACAGACACAGTGACCTGTGTAGTCCAATTCATGAACGAATGACTCATTTGAGCTGAATCTCTTTTAGGACATTTATAGGACATCCGGTGTAGTTCAAATGATTCATAAACTAATGACTCTTATGAACTGATTCTTTTTAGGGAATCACAGTGGAAGCAGCGTAGAGTGATTCATGAAATAAAGACTCATTTATAGCACATCCAGTGTAGTTCAAATGATTCATAAACATATGACTCTTATGAACTGATTCATTTTAGTGAATCACAGAGGAAGCAGTGTAGACTGATTCATGAAATAAAGACTCATGTGAGCCTGGTTTAATTTAATGAATAGAGTTACTTTTGAATTTGTTTGAAACACTGCCCTGTATAATTTAGAGAATTAGAGGATAAAATGTTGAATAATAACATTATAATTATAATACAACCAGACAGATTGAAATCAAATCAGTTAAAACCAAGCTTGCTAACCACAATCAAATCAAATGAGGAAATCTCTATAACCAATCATACTAAGCCAGATCAGAATCAGAATTGATAAATCAGAATCAGAAATGAAAATTTAATTTAATTTGCATTTTGATTTGGTTCAGTTGAATCAAATAAAGCTTGTGATCTGAATCAAACAGAATAGCAAGTCATACTGAGATTAAATAAACCCAATTGAATCATTATTAAAATCGAGTGTTTATTAAATTAAATTGATTTGGTTTTGTGAATCTGAATCAAATCAAGAATTCTGTATTGATAACTAATTATAATGAGGCAAAATCAGAATATAATACCTGGAATTGAGAGTTTATGAATCGGAATCAAATTAAAAGCCTGTAAATCGGAATTAAATTAAATCAAATCTGTGTGTGTGAATCAAATTAAATATAAATCAAAGATGCTAGTGAATCAGAATCAATACGGAGCCAAATTCAGATTAAATGTGTATAAATTAATCTGAATTGAAGTGAAACTGGATTCAAGGGTGTCTTGTGATTTGGTCTTGTGAATCTAAATCAAATCAGGAATTCTGTATTGATAATTATAATGAGGCAAAATCAGAATATAATCTGTATGTGAACCAAATCACGCTTGTGAATCAGAATAAAAAATAATCAGAATCAATGGAGACAAACTGAGATGAAATATGTGTAAATATGTGTGTCAACTGATCTAAAATCGAACTGAAACTGGAATCAAGAGTGTATGAATAAGAATCGAATTAAACTGATTTGGTCTTGTGAATCTGAATCCAATCAGGAGTCCTGTATTGATAACTAATTATAATGAGGCAAAACAAGAACTGAATCATAACTGGAATCAAGAGTTTTTGAATCAAAACCAAATCAAATGCCTGTTAATCAGAAATAAAAAATAAATTGAACCAAATCTGTAACTGAATCAAATTAAATATAAATAGATCAAAATTAAATGAAAACAAATCTGTATGTGAATCAAATCACACTTGTGAATCAGAATCAATACGGAGCCAAATTGAGATGAAACATGAGTAAATTAATCTAAATTAACTGAAACTGGAATCAAGTGTTTATGAATCAGAATCTAATTCAGTTGACTTAGTCATGTGAATCTGAATCAAATCAGGAATCCTATACTGATAACTCAGAATGAGGCCAAATCAGAATTGAATCATAACTGGAATCGAGAGTTTAGGAATCAAGACCAAATCAAAAGCCTGTAAATGGGAATTAAATTGAACCAAATCTGCATGTGAAGAATTAATACAGAGCCAAATTAATATGAAATATGTGTAAATTAATCTGAATTAAACTGAAACTTGAACCAAGGGTTTATGAATCAGAATCAAATTAAACTGATTTGGTTTTGTGAATCTGAATCAAATCAGGAATTCTGTATTGATAACTAATTATAATTAGGTAAAATAAGAATTGAAACTCGAATCAAGAGTTGATAAATCACAATCAAATCAAAAGCCTGTGAATCAAAATTAAATGAAAACAAATCTGTTTGTTGAATCAGAATGAATACAATGCCAAACTGAGATGAAATAAATGAATCTGAATTGAACTGAAACTGGAATCAAGAGTTGTGAATAAGAATCAAATCAAATTGATATGGTTCTGTGAATCTGAATCAAATCAGGATTGATAACTAATTTTAAATGAGGCAAAATCAGAATTCAATCATAACTGGAAATTAGTTTAAGTATCAGAATTGAATCAAAAGCCTGTGAATCGGAACCAAACCTGCACGTGAATCAAATTAAATATAAATCAATCGAACTTGTGAATCAGAATCAGAACGAATACCCAGACAATGCAGAGATCATCTGAAATGCACCAAATTGAGCTCGTAAATCTGAATCAAATCGATTCAGCCATAGTGAATGGTGTACAGAGTAGACGGTGTGAGTTTGGGTCACATCACAGTTGCTCCTGAAAGCCAACTCTTTCCTTCTCCCTTTCACTTTCCTACAGGCTTCTTAAGTCGACTGCCAGCGCCAGGCATGGCTTTCCTCCCAGTCTCCCTATCAAATATTCCACGGGCCGACATGCAGAGCCAACCACAACTCTTCGCTGTGGACAGTGGCTCGCTCCAAGATTTGGTTTGTTGTTAATCTGCAAGCCAAAGCGGACTCCTGCGAGCATCCCCCACCCCCAAACACTTCCCTACACACTCTGATCTCCCTCGGTGAATAATAATAGCTCCAGGCAAAGAGACTAGCAACACAGCTTGTGATAAAGGCTAAACAGCTACATGAGCCCGTCGAGCTAAAGGCCAGGCGAGCTGGAAAACGACCTGCTGCTGGATAAAATAGCTGTCCCGAACTCAAGCTTTGTCATAAACTCCGGTTCCCCCGGCCCCGCTCTAAACTGAGCGCCGTGTCAAAGAGGGCCACCTGTTCCTGTGACATACAACCTCTCCGGCTCTTTCCGTCACTGCCGCGCTGACCCAGATTGCTCCACAGCAGGCGTATCTGACCCCTGTGACCTGGGTGTTAAAATGTGACCCAAACACCAAGAAAGCACTTTCACCAGGAGGCCCCACGCAAAGTCACGTTTGCCGACACGCGCATCCACGCACATGTGTTCGTGAAGAAGTGTCAGGCCCCATGAGAGATTTTAGAGCCCACGGACTTTATAGCCTACATAAATAAACCAAGAAGTGAAGATTAGATTTACAGTTTGGATCTTGAAGTAATCAAGCTTTGAAAAAACCAAGAGGAGCTTGAGAAAAGAAAGAAGAACGGCTAAAAAGGAAAGAGCCACTACTTTATCTAACAGTTCATATGACTGTGTCATCTAACAAATAAAACAGAAAAGAAGATAAAAGATCACAAGATAAAAATGCAAATTATTACAGAAAAGCTTCATTCAATTACATTTAGAAAATCTAGATTTGGAAAAAAATCAATAGGAAAAGCATTCTGAGAAATGAAGTGCTTTTCCATAAAGTTCCATAATTGGAATCCAGAGCTTATGAATCAGATCAAAAGTGAATCAAATTAAATATAAATCTATCAGGCTTGTGAATCAGAATAAAAAAAGAATCAGAATCAATACAAAAGCCAAACTGAGATGAAATATGCATAAATGAATCTGAATTGAACTGAAACTGGAATCAAGGGTTTATGAATAAGAATCAAATTAAATTGATTTGGTCTTGTGAATCTGAATTGAATCAGGAATTCTGTATTGATAATGAATCAAATTAGGAATTCTGTATCTTCCAAAAAGTTGTTAAATATGAGATAATAAATGAAGTACTCGCTCATTCTTTCTCTATATATATTGCATTTGTAATATATAATAAAATTAATATTAATAAGAATTAAAATATTAAAATTATACAAATAAAATGATAAAATCTAAAATAATTTTTTAAATAAAAATAAAAATATAACAAACAATTTTAAATATATATATATATATATAAATAAATGAATTCCATTTCTACAGGAGACTGACCTATCTGGTTGTCTGTCTTTTTTAAAAAAACATTCAAAACATTTTTAAAACTTCAAAAACATGGCTTTGTCAAAAATCAGATTTCATATCTGTATGGCTGGGTATTCATTCTTTTTGATTCTGACTCACAAGCTTGATTGATTCATATTTAATTTGATTCACATGTAGATTTGATTCAATTTAATTCCTATTCACAGGATTTTGAGTTGATTCTGATTCATAAACTCTTGACTCCAATTATGATTTGATTCAGATTTTGCCTCATTATAATAGTCATAATTACAGAATTCTTGATTTGATTCAGAGTTACAAGGCCAAATCAATTTAATTCGATTCTGATTCATAACCCTTGATTCCAATTTCAGTTCGGTTCAGATTAATTTACACATATTTTATCTCACTTTGGCTCCATATTAATTCTGATTCTTTTTGACTCTGATTCAAAGGCTTGATCGATTTATATTTAATTAGATTCGCATGCAGATTTGAATCAATTCAATTCCTATTTACAGGCTTTTGAGTTGACTCTGATTCATAAACTCTTGATTCCAATTATGATGTTGCCTCATTATAGTATCAGCACAGAATTCCTAATTTGATTCAGATTCACAAGACCAAATGAATTTAATTAGATTCTAAATCATAAACCCCTGATTCTAATTTCAGTTCAGTTCCGATTGAGGAAGATTTGCCTCCTCAAATTCAGAATCTGAATTCTCAATGGTGCAAGAGGTCCAAATTGTCATTTATTCTAATCATCATTTATTAAATAAATGAAATAAACTAGAGGAAGCCTATCAGCACAAAGCTAGAAACCAAATAAAGAGTCTAACTGTGTGAGGAGCTTTTCTACACCTCTTTTCTTCTTTATAAAGGTATGTTTAACGTCGGTTTGACATAAACACTAACATGATCTGAGACAATGATGCCCGCTGTTGTGTTTTGGATTTCCTCGACTGAACCCCCGCCTCCCCCATCACATCAGAGTGGAGATCACAAGGCCCAAACCACGCTGAGAAGATCCCAAAGTGGGCTGGGGGCGATATAAAGGAGGGGGGGAACTTTGGGGGGTCTTCGCTGTGATGTACTTCCTGTGTGGCTGTCAGCCTGTGGCGTATCCTTCATCTTCCCTCAGCACTGCCCTCACACTGACCCCCCTCTCCACCAACACAACACCCCCACAAAAAAGTGTGTTCCTCTTGTCTGCTCCGCCGCGACCCCTCTGTCCCTGTGGGCCAACAGCAGCCTCTTTCTTTCTCTCCCTCTTATCCTTTCCAACTCTTTCTTGGGAGAACAATCCCTGCCCACAGGCTGAGCAATCAGGGATGTACTGTACTACTGTAAATTTGACACAACTGCAACAGTTCTACAACAATGGCTCCGTTTTCGCCGGCTGGATTAAAGCGGGGAAGAAAAACGCCAGTGTTTTGCTGCTGCTAAAGGAGCAGTGCGCTAAAGCCTTGGCATAATTGGAAAGTCCAGAGCGATTAAGCTCTAAGTATCATTAGACGGAGGAAGGCCACAGAGTGGAAAGGGTTCACTCCGGGACAGGCGACCCACTGACCACGGTGGGAAGTAGGCCATGTACGCAGCCCGGAGCACAGGCTGTGTGACACACTAACCTGGGCTGTGCTTTCATGTGTACCCGAAACAGTCCGGTGCCCTTTCAACTATCAACAAACATAAAGTCTTCATAGCAGAGCTGTGTGGCTTTTGAATACAAGTTCAGTTCCTGAATTAGACTGAGGTAGCAAACATCAAACAGAACTGCAATTTGAATTCGAATATAAGGTAGCAGACTTATATAAGTGTATTTTTAAACTAGAAAAGTGTTTGTGATTTGTTTTAAAATTTGAATGTTTATATGCTTTACGGACTATAGACAAAAAGATAGACAGAGAGATGGGGGGAAGGGCAACAAGATCAGAAGAAGAAAGATCAAGAGATAGCCAAAACAAAACTGAACAACAGACAGACAAAATGACAAACGGAAGGACAGACGGCGAGACAGATGAAAGACTGAAGGACAGACAAAACGAAGGATAATGACAGAGCGATAGACAGACGGCAGGACGGGTGGAACGATCAACAGATCGATCAACAGACAGAAAACGAGAGGAAGACAGAACGATAGATAGGTAGAACAGAACAGACAGAACAAGACAGAACAAAAACAAATGAACGAACAAACATACGAACAAACGATAAACAGATAGATAGATAGATAGATAGATAGATAGATAGATAGATAGATAGATAGATAGACTGAACAACAGATCAAAGGACAGAACGTTTAGATAGATAGATAGATCCACCGAACCAATGACAGAACAATAGACTGAACAAAGAAAACAAACAAACAAATGACAGAACGATCAACTGAACAATGGAACAACCAAACGAAAGAACCATATATTGATAGAACAAACAAATGATAGAATGATAGTCTGAACGATAGACTGAACAATAGAACAAACAAATGATAGAATGATAGATTGAACGATAGAACAAACAAATGATAGAATGATAGTCTGAACGATAGATTGAATAATAGAACAAACAAACGACAGAACGATAGATTGAACGATAGAGCAAACGATAGAACGAACAAACGACAGAACCCTAGATTGATAGATCGAAACGACAGAACAAACAATAGATTTTACGATAGATTGAACAATAGAACACACAAATGATAGAATGATTGATTGAACGATAGATTGAACGTTAGAATGAACAAATGATAGAATGAACCAATGACAGAACCATAGATTGAGAAATCGAACAATAGAACAAATGATAGAATGATAGATTGAACGATAGAACAAACAACAGTACGATAAATTGAACAACATAAACTATAGAACAATAGACTGATAAACTGAACGACAGAACAAACAAATGATAGAATGACAGATTGAACGATAGAACGAACAAATGATAGAACGTTAGATTGAACGATAGAACAAGCAAATGACAGTACGATAAATTGAACGACAGAACAAACGTTAGAACGATAGAATGAACTAATGATAGATTGATAAATTGAAAGATAGACAAGCAAACAACAGCACGATAAACTGAACAACAGATAGATAGAACAATAGAATGATTGATAGATCGAACGATAGATTGAACGATAGAACGAACAAATGATAGAATGTTAGATTAAACGATAGAACAAACAAACGACGGTACGATAAATTGAAAGACAGAATGAACAAACGATAGAACCATAGACTGATAGATCAAATAATAGCTTGCACAAATGACAGAACGATAGATTGAAAGATAGACAAGCAAACGACAGCACTATAAATTGAACGATAGATAGATAGATAGATAGATCGACAGATAGAACGATAGATAGAATGATAAAATGATCGAATAGATAAAATTAGAACAATAGAACGATATATAGAACGATAAATAGAATGATAGAACAACAGAACAATAGATAGATAGAGAGATATAATAGATAGATAGATAGAATTGAAAAATACACTGAACAAGATCAGACAGACAGATAAAAAGATAAGGGTAATAGGACAGAAGGGTAATTCAAACGGCAGCTGAGCTTCCTGTGGGATACGCCTCATTTAACACAAATCTTAGTTTCTTCAAACCTCAAATCTAACGTTCTCCACATCTGAATGAAGACCAAACAAACCAATTGTCTGATAAAACAGCATAATAACTGTTTAACAGAAAGTTGTACAGTATTCTCAGATCTTGTTAGGCTGATGTTGTCAAGGTGTCTGGGGTCAGACTGAAGGGTCTGCGGGCGACTGAAAGAGCCCCGTAATTACAGGCCGCCGTGTCTCGCCGTGGCCAAAGAATGGAGACCGAAAGTGGCTGCTGTGCGGCTTTTTGCGGAGCACTTGTGCTCGCGACTCAGACCCAATTGTGCTGCTGGGAAACGTGCACAAAGGGAACAGGAGGAGTCCACTTAATCCTGGCGGGACGCAGTCAGTCAGAGCCGCAGAGGCCCTCGCACTTTTCATTTATCTATTTTAACCATTTCATTAGTACCTCGCCCCGCCGAACCTCATTTTCATTGTCTTTTTCTAACTTTTCGCAACAAAAAGACATTACTTCAGGTTGCCAAACAATACTTTTCTCCCTATCTTGAACAAGTCCAAAAATACAACCCAAAAAAAAAAATGTATTTTGGAAGCAAAAAAAATGCTCAGATCTGGGATGAACTGCTAAAATAATTTTTTTAATAACAAACCCCTTCAAAAAATGTTGCATTCTTTCTGTCTGACAGAAAAAGGCCCAGCAGGCCTTCTGACTGCTGGAAGCTTCGAGTTGTTATCCTAGCAACTGGAGATAAAATGGTCTCCCGGAGTCCGTGGGAGACTGACTGTGCGAAAGAGCAGATCCCTAAAGCATTTCCTGGTGCAGAGGTCCTCAGCTCCTGACGCTATGGCCCCGGGCTCAGTGCACATAAAGCCTCCTTATTGCTGCAGTCGAGGCGGTGAATACGACCACAGTGATGCAGGGAGGTCAGGGGCACACCTCAAAGGATACGGCTTGCATTTATTTCTTTCCTTCTTATCCTCGTTTTTGCACAACACCCTGATCCTACTGAAAGTTCTTAAATTACTGTACCTCCATTTTCAGCTGTTATTTATTTTTAAAAAACGATAGAGAAAGGGAGAACGGCGTGCACTTGTTGATCTGAAAGATTCATGAGTTGTAACGCAAGCTTAACCTGGCCTCCTCTCGCAGCTCCGTGCTCCCTGCCACCCACCTGCGCTCCGAGGCGGGGCACGGAGGCACGCACACATGCACACACGCTGCCCGGGCCCTTTGTGTTCGCTTCTGTTTAATTACACATCCCATAGCTTTACTGGCCGTGTGTTACGCCGCTTCGAGGCTTGCTAAGACTCTCCGTGCGCGCTGGCGAGCCGAGAAGCAGAGAACCAGGAGATTTACGCAATTTGACGGTCCATCCGCAGGTGAAGGTGGGACCGCGAGCCTCCTCAATAATGGAAGGCGCGTGACAGTATCATTTATGAGACGCAGAGGGACGCTGTCATTTCAAAGCAATGCGCAGCGGTATTATTTACAGACGCAGTGACTGTGTGAGGTCATCGCAGCGGGGCGGCAGTGAAGGGCAGCGACATTCAGGTTCAGCGTGAGGAGCAGGGCTGTGCGCTGTTCGCAACTAAGCTGATAATGCCTTTTAAACTCTGAAAATGCAATATGATTTTGAGGAGGTGGAATTTAAATTGAAATTCAAAGAAATTCATCTTTTTTTTAAACAGATAAGCAAAGTTTGTCGAGAGGAATTTTGGCTTGACAAAATCTTTTTTTAAAGTTAAAAAAAGCATTGAAATTTAAATGTCTACAGGCCTTACAGACTTGCAGATGATAGATACAATCTAAGAGGTATAGAACCATAGAAAGCATGACTGAACAATAGAATGATAAAAAGATAGAAACAGACAATAGAACCACACTCAGACAAATCGAGATAGAACGGTGAACAACAATGGAGGATGGGATGGACGGACAGATGGATAGAAGGGTTGGACAAGTGGATGGATGGACAGACAGACAGAACAAAAGATAGATAGATAGATACAGAATGATGGATAGATAGAACGATAGAACAACAGAACGGTAGAAAGATAGAAAGATACAACGATAGAACGATAGATAGATAGATAGATAGATAGAACAACGGTGGCATGATGTATGGACAGATGGATGGATGATAAGTAGAACAATAGAACGAAAAATAGAATAATAAAATGATAGATAGGATCAACAGAACGATACAATTTAACAAACTGGATAGAACGATAGAAAGGTAGAACGATATGATAACGATAGAACAAACAATAGATAGAACGATGGATAGAACGACAGGACGATAGATAGAATAATAGAACGACAGATAGAACGACAGAAAGATAGAGTGATAGAATAATAGACAGAACGATAGAACGGTAGATAGATAGATAGATAGACAGACAGATAAACAGTGGAATGGATGGATGGATGGATGGAAATACATACAGAATTATGGATGGATGGATGGATGATAAGTAGAATGACAGAATGATAGACAACAACAAAATGATATGATAGAACAAACAATAGATAGACGATGGATAGAACGATAGAAAGGTAGAACAACAGAGATAGAATGATAGAACCGTAGATAGATAGATAGATAGATAGATAGATAGATAAAATGATAGATAAAACAACAGATAAAATGACAGATATAACGATAGATAGATAGATAGATAGATAGATAGATAGATAGATAGAAAGAATGATAGGTAGATAGATATAACGATAGATAAAACGACAGATATAATGATAGATAGATAGATAATTACGATAGATATTACAATAGATAGATAGATAGATATTACGATAGATAGATAGATAGATAGATAGATAGATAGATGATAGATAGACAGATAGATATAACGATAGATATAATGAACGATAGATGTAACAATAGATATAACGATAGATATAACGAACGATAGATAGATAGATAGATAGATAGATAGATAGATATTACGATAGATATTACGATAGATAGACAGATAGATATATAGATGATAGATAGATAGATATTACGATAGACAAATAGATATATAGATGATAGCTAGATATTACGATAGATTTATAGATAGATAGATAGATAGATATAACAATAGATAGATAGATAGATAGACAGATAGATAGATATAACGATAGATATTACGATAGATATTACGATAGATAGACAGATAGATATATAGATGATAGATAGATATTACGATAGATAGACAAATAGATATATAGATGATAGCTAGATATTACGATAGATAGATTTATAGATAGATAGATAGATAGATATAACGATAGATATAATGAACGATAGATAGATAGATAGATAGATAGATGATAGATAGACAGATAGATATAACGATAGATATAATGAACGATAGATGTAACAATAGATATAACGATAGATATAACGAACGATAGATAGATAGATAGATAGATAGATAGATAGATAGATAGATATTACGATAGATATTACGATAGATAGACAGATAGATATATAGATGATAGATAGATAGATATTACGATAGACAAATAGATATATAGATGATAGCTAGA
>CM070028.1:22282437-22322437 GCA_036247105.1 Cirrhinus mrigala | reverse complement strand
CTTGATTCAACTAGATGTTCTTCGTAAATGTTAACAGCGTTTGCGAAGATTGTTTCGTGGTGTGCGATGAAATTTAAGCAAAGCCTATATAAGTCAAAATGAGTCTCACGTACACAATTTAACTTTGGATGTGGGATGCGTAGACACATGTTTGGATGTTTTTAAGATTCTGCGTTGTTAAAAATAGCGCAACGTAAAAACTAAAACGTTACGAAAAGAGTTTTTCGTAGTTTCTTCAAGCGATATCTCAATGCATATAAAAGTTTGGTCATATTTACAGTTGTTCTGCAAATTTTCGCATGCAAAATCCAATCATTTGAATACAAATCCACGCAAATTTTTTCCGAAATTTTTCGCGTTGCCAAACAAAAAGCTACTTGTTTTGAAAGTGACTTCTGCGTGAGCTGTGCTTCATACTTCGGTACACTTTTGAGAATAAGACACTGGACCTTTTTTGCTAGAAAATTTTGCACCTTAAGAGCGAAAAAGAGAACAAACAAGGAAGACACGGTGAGAGGGAAAGAGAAGGATGGGAAAAAGCTTCCCTGGTGGGGCAGGCTAAACTGGTCTGGCTCTCATCAGAGACTTATCCCCTCTTAGGGTGAAAGAGTGCAGGGAAGGAAAAGGAGGGGCGTGAGACAAGGGGGAAGAAGGTTGGGGGATTTGTCACGTATGCCTCTAAAGTTTCACAGCCCTGCAGGACTCTTCACCGTAGCGTCCACTACTTCACACGCCTCTTTTACAGGCTGAGCCGAACGGAACGAGACTCAGAAGAACAAACGCGAGTCAATAAAACAACACCCTAGACGTAACGGCGTAAAAACGAGAGCTACATATGGTTCTCTTTTTACCGTGAGACTCGAGCTTGCACCTTCACAACCGATTACTGATAAATAAAGCAGAAATGCACTCTAATAAATAGCTGCGACGCTTATTACGGCTAAAGAACAGGCTCAGCTGCGTGGAGATACAGTTTAATGACCTGGCAATGGCAGCAGGCTCAGGACAGAAACACAGAGATAACACTATGATGCAGATGGGTTAACTTGGCATGGCGCGCCGCAAGAACAAAAGTAGCTTGAGCCCCAAGGCAGAGGAAAAATGTAACACATGACGGGTATTTCTTGCACCTCACGGAAAGCGTAGAAACGACAAACCAGCAGCCAAGAAATGAATCCACGGATGTGCTTAAAAAAAGAAATAATAATCAAAAAAAAAAACATGTTAAACTTTACTTTTTTCGTCGAAAATAAGTTTCTAATACTTCGATTTTTTTTCTGTTTTAGTTACTGTTTTTGTCTTCTGATGTAAATAAGTTCACTTATTTAATAATAAGATTTAAATTTAGTTGTTTAGTTCCAGTCATTTTGTCTTCTGACATAAATATCTTAAATTTAATTATAAGATTTAAATAGTTAGTCATAGTCATTTTTAATCATTTTAAGTTCATTTCACTCTAAAAGGCACTCGAATTGCATCAACAAATACAATGATTTAATAGAGTAATAAAAATAAATTTAGTTGACAGAATTCTGAAATGCTAAATATTAAATCTAAATATTATTTATTTATTATTTATGTATTTATATTACATAAATCAATATTTAATATAATTAAACAATAAACAATGTTTTTATTTAAATAACGTTAAAAATATAGTTGATAAAAATGCTAAAAACAAGCTAAATTAAACAATGTTATTTATTTTTATTATTAAATAAATGTTTAATATAAACAAATAACAAATATTTTTACTAAAGGTTAAAAACACATTTAGTTGACAAAAACACTTTAAACAGGTATTTATTTATTTATTTATTTATTTTTACCTAAATCAAACCTGTCTGTTGTGAAAGTCATTTTTAATGTGACTGAAATAATCCATGGCTAAAAAAGCTTTTATTTTTATTTATTTATTTATTTTACTCAAAACATTTTTCTTTGTCTTCATTTTTCTTTTCTATTCAGTGTCAATATTCTCTCCTTAGTAAATAAATAAATTAATTAATTAAAAAATATATAAACACACTATTTATTTATATATTTACTTGTTTATTTATTTATTTAATATTAAGTATGATTGAAATAATCCATGGCTTTACTCAAAACATTTTTTATTCTCTTTTTAATTTTTCTTGTCTATTCAATGTTAATTTCATCTGATTTGTAAGTAAATAAATAAATTAATTAATTAATTGATAAAATATATAAACATACACTATTTATTTATTTATTTATTTAGTTGACACTATGATTGAAAAAATCCATAGCTAAAAAGCTTCTTTTTCTTTTTTTTTTATTTTATTCAATATATATTTTTTTGTCTTTCTTTAATTTTTCTTTTCTATTTAGTGTTAATTTTATCTGTTTTGTAAATAAATAAATAAATGTATAAAATATATAACCATACACTATTTATTTATTTATTTATTTATTTATTTAGTTTTCACTATGATTGAAATAATCCATGGCTAAAAAGCTTTTTTTTTTCTTTTTTTTTTTATACACTCAAAACATTTTTTTTGTCTTTCTTAATTTTTCTTTTCTATTTAGTGTTAATTTTATCTGTTTTGTAATAAATAAAATAAATAAATAAATAAATGTATAAAATATATAAACATACACTATTTATTTATTTATTTATTTATCTAGTTTTCACTATGATTGAAATAATCCATGGCTAAAAAGCATTTTTTTTTTCTTTATTTTAGTCAGAAAATTTTTCTTCTCTTTCTTCATTTTTCTTTTCTATTCACAGTGTTAATTTTCTCCAATTTGTAAATAACTAAATGTAAAAAATATATAAATACATACATATATACTTATTCATTTATTATTTATAGATTTATTTATTTAAACTTTTCTTGTAAAATAAACCCACATATTTCTGTCAGCAATTTGGCTGCTGAGATTAACGTCTGCATCATGCAGCTGTCAGAACGGAGATTATAAGTCGCCTAATAGGCACTTACAGCATTTCCCCTCGTAATAAGGTAAAAAATCTAGTTACAATCGAAACCTCATTGCTAACAGATGTTCAAATAAACCGTTATAATCTTTCTCTCTCGCTCCCGGATTAAACCGTGAGAATCAAGCTCCATATTTATTTGCACGCCGAGTCGCAATGCTTCTAATTCCAATCAATTTCAACAAATCAAAAGCTAATCCTTTGAATCCGAACTAAAGCCCGGACTTCAAGAGCCCACCGTCAGCATGTTCTATCGATTTAATCCTGATACAGATTGAGAAACATGTAGCGCGGCGGCTGATCGAGCACCGGAAGGCGGCTCGAGTCACGGGAACGGCTACAGCTGGGACGCGCGTTCATCACGGCCCGTCGCGGTAATTGCAGGTGAGATACATGCGCGACCAAGGACGGGGACGGAAATCTAATGCCCGCTCATCGATCGCACGTACCGCTTCGACCGAAGGCGTTTCGGCTTCAACATAGCTTGAGAACGAGAAACCAGGGGATTCCCCTGCCATTGAAAACCGGTAAGCCCGACACAATACGACGCGGCCAACGTCAACAAACAAAAACAAAAGGCTGCAGCCTCTACACACCCCCCACCTCTTTTCAACATCAATAATACATTGCAGACTGGGAAGGGGGGTGGAGAGAAGCCACTGCGATGCCAACGGGCCACGGTACCGCACTGTTATCAGGCTTTCCCAAGCAAACCCCTACTTAAATTCCCCTCTAATTCCCCTGCACACGGCCCGCTTTCCAGATGGGCCCTGAGCCTCATGGCCTGCCAGCAACAGCTTGCGCCGTGTTTGTTGAAAACAAAGATGACGGATTAAATATCATGTGCTGCGCAGGGGGACGGAGGGGGAAAAGGAGATAATTCCGTGTTTCCCGAGCAAATAAGGTGAGAGCTGAGAGGATACAGACCTCTGTACAGTGCAAATATCGAGCGGGACAACGGCGGCATCTTCTCAAACGACGGCCTGCGCTCCAGAGAGGTGTCTTTCTCTCTCTCTCTCTCTCTCTCGCCGTTGTTTGTTGCGGATCTGTCCTCTGTGACATCCCCGGCGCGCTCGACTGCTGCACTCGGTTTAATTATGGAGTTTAATCTAATGACATCGCACTGACTCAAATCAGGGCCTCATGTTTCACTTTATGGGCTTTCCTATACAAACGCTTTTATTTTTAGGCAACTATGAATCGCTGATGGTGCCAGGCACAGTGGGAGACAGCTAGTGAGCTGCTAACATAGTATATGAAGGCCCTGTAGTTGAGAAAACTTCTTCAGATGGTGGACTTGTATAAAAGTTGTGGACTAACTAACACTTCAAACTAGAAGAAAAACACAAAGTACCTAAATAATAATAAAAATAAAAATAATAATAATTACTATTATAATTATTATTATTATTATTATTACTACTACAATATTTATTTGTATGTGTCTGTGTGAATTAAAAATATAAATAGCTTACATAGACAAAGTAGCATAACATTAACATAAAGATAACATTATTTTAATAATAATATTAATAATCATCATTATTATTATTATTATTATTAATGCGTATTTAATAATTATTATTATTGTTATTAGTACACTACTATTATTAACATTATTATTAATTAGTATTTAATGATGATACTTATTATTATCATCATTATTAGTATTATTACTACAACTACTACAATTACATATTGTAATGTTTAGTTTAGTAATGATAATAATAAGAAATAATAATAATAATTATTATTATTATTAATAACTATTAAATAATAGTTATTAAGAATTATAATAATAATAATAATTATTATTATTATAGTTATTAATTATAATAATAACAACAATTAAATACTAAATAATAATATAATATAATATAATTTTTATTATTTAGTAATTGTTGTTGTTGTTATTACAATAATTATGTATGTTTGTGTATGTGTAAAAATGTAATAAACATTAACAATATAACTTACATAGACAAATAACACTATTTTAATAATAATAGTAAATATTAATAATAATAATATTAATAATAATAATAATGATAATGATATGATAATGATAATAATAATAATAATAACAATAATAATTATTATTATTACTATTAATTATTTAATTGTTGTTATTATTACAATAATTATATATGTTTGTGTATGTGTGTAAAAATATAATATACAAATTAAAAATATAACTTACATAGACAAAGTAAATAACACTGTTTATTTTAATAATAGTAATTAATAATAATAATAATTATAATAATTTTATATTATTGTATAATTTTATATTATTATTATTATTATTATTATTATTATGACAATAATTATATATGTGTTTGTGTATGTGTGTAATAAAAGTATTTAATAAAATTAAAAATATTAATATTTTACAGACAAAACAACATTGTTTATTTTAATAAGTACATATAAGCATAATTAAAATTATATAGTCTGTATGCATGTATAAATGTATACAAATAATGTTATATTTAGATTATTTAACTTGCCTAATTTATTTAATGTTGGTTAATTTAATTACTTTTTTTTAAAAAATAAAAAATACATACTATACTTAAATAGTTATAATTAAAAAAAAAAAAAAAAAAAAAAAACTAGCAAAATAAAAAAAAAAAAAAAAATCAATTTACAGCTCATCTAACACCTGGGTGAAATGCCAATTACCTGATTTATATATATATATATATATATATATATATATATATATATATATATATATATATATATATATATATATATATATATATATATAATAAAATAAGAAAGTATTATTATTAACAACAACAACAACAACAACAACAATAATAATAAAGTTGTAAAAATAAAATAAAACTAAAAAAAATAAAAATGGTTTTATTTTTAAGAAAATAAAGATTTTTTTAAAAATGTTCAGCTGTGTAGTGTTAATGTGGGTGTCATAAGGTTTCAAGTCCAGCTTCTAAACCATCTATTCTTATTTTTACAATCTGTCTCTACTGTATTTATATAATAAAAGTAAAAATTTATATAATAAAAAAAAAAAAGATAGATCCATTGCTAGGTCACAAACTAAGGCAGGCCGACGTAGAAAGCTACCAATTACGTTTCAAACAAGCAAAACAATCCCCTGTTTGTACGCATTCTTCAACACTGCAGGGTGAACCGGTCATCCTGGTGCCACGTCCATCTCACCAGCCGAGCATAAATAGAGTCAAGTCTCACGCCGGACCCCTGAGGCGTGGAAGAGCGCATATGCCTCGGATATTCCCAGTCGAGCTGACGGATATTTACAGTACAATCCTCTCTCGCCAGGACGAGCGTCCCGAATCATATAGCCATAAACAGATCAATGACTCATGCTGTTCTGATAACTGAATACATGAATTCACATTACACAAAGACTCAGTCATTGCATTGACCGCTTTGAACAGACCCCACATATCACATTAATCCAAAAAGAACGGCTCGTATCGAGACCCGGCACAGTGGAAGCCATCAAGCTAATGCATCTTATCTTAAAAAGAAAAAAGCGAAGACGTTTAAAACGAACCCCAAGCTTGTGAAGTTGAATGAAGTGGCATTGTGAAACACATCACAACATTGAGCTGCTTGTGTCGAGGTTCGATTAGCGCTACAAAAAGAGAGCCGCCGGACCCCAGCAAAGGCTTTCGGAGTTTTGCGTACGCTAAGCATGAAAGACGCTGCATAATTGGACCTAAAGCACCTAAAGCGTCTTCTCCTGCAACCCTTGAAGCGGACACCGCAAAGCCGGACCGCTTAGCTCAGCTCCTAGCGCGCAATAACTTTCGGTGTCATGAAAGCACGCTGAGGAATCAAAGCTATCTCTCCACGGACAAAAACAAACAGGGAGCCAGCTGAATTATGGTTGTCGGGCCTGGCCACGCGGACTCATTGTCTTCGTTTTTCTCTCCTGTGGCCTGAGAAGACAAACCTAGAGGCCTATCCTTATGCTGAATCACTGTGGAAATGTCAGGAGCTGGAAAGGCAAAGAGCACTTGTCTTCGTGTGTTTTGCGGTCGCACCGAGGAGCACATCGGTCCTCGTGCAGAAGGCCTGCGAAAATATACAGGCCTGACCGAAACACTCCCCTCTCATTTCCCTTTCATTTCCAAAACCTCAAGCACCACCAGTCTTTGTGCAGCACTCGTAAAGAGAAGCCAGAGGAACAAATGTATCTGCTCCCAGTTTCTGGGGTATAAATATTACCGTGGCATTCGCCCCGGGGCGACCGCAGCCGTGGGATTGGGGGGGAGCGTGCGCAAAATTTCACTGCAACGGAGGACAAACACGTCGAGCGATGCTCTCGGCTTTCTGACTGATGAAACGTACGTGCACGAACACGACCTCGAGTGCTCCGAGGCCTACGCATCGAGAGAAACTAGTTTCTCCGTTTTTTGTTGAGGATTATCTGAACGTGAAGTTTAAGGAGTCGGAGGCACTGTGGTCCCGTCGCATCATTGCGGGATGTGACTGCACGCCAGCAGTGGAGGGTTTCGCATATGGTTCGAATCACAAGAACGCTCAAACCTCTTATACATTCCATACTTTTCGCAGCCAAACCGGCATTTGGTACTAAAGAGACAGAACAGCGCTGCGTTTTGTTCTGTTTAGTCTTTTCACATGTTTCACACCCAAGATAAGTTTAAATATAGAAGGCGGCGATCAACAATGAGGGTTTTTGCTGTTTTATACATTGCAAACTTCAGTGTTTGGATGCTGTTATTCTTGTCAAGTTTTTTAGCTAGTGAAATGGCTAGCACAGATGAAACTGGAGAAAGTATTAGTCTTGATAGCACCTGTAAAAATGGGTTGACAATTATCCAGTTATGTTTATTATATTTACTAGAATTCCTGTAAAATGATAAGTTTAATAAGCAATAAAGAGAAAAAAAGAAAGAAAGAAAAGACACAAGCATGTATGTGTCTGAGATAAATAAATATATATATTTTTATAATATTTAATTAAACAATTAAAAAAATAATCGTATATTATTTGTATAATAAGTGTAATTAATAAATAACTTTTTAAAGAAAAGGTTAAAAACAATTAAACACAAACTGAACCAAAACAAAAAGGTGAAACTCAAAGCCAAAGTACAAAACATAATAAAACTACATAAAAAAAAAAACACAAAGCAAGCCAAAACAAAGTTTAAAAACACAAAACACACACACACAAAAAACAAAACACAAAAAGTACAACACATAACACAAACATAAATAAATAAAACTAAATAAATACAACTAAAACTGAACCAAAACAACAACAAAAAACACAAAACACAATAAAACAAAAATAAAGACAACACAAAAAAGCAAGCCAAAGCAAAACAAAAAATTAAAAAACAAAAAAGTAAAAAACAAAACATAAAAGTAAATAAAAAAAAAATACATAAAACTTAAAAGAAAAGGTTTAAAACAAATACAACAAAAACAAAAAATGTAAACAGTACAAAACACAAATAAAACAAAATAACTTAAACTTAAAACAAAACAAAACATAAAAAGTACACAACAAAAATGAATAAATAAGTAAAATGCTAATAAATACAGCAAAAACTGAACCAAAAACAAAAACTTAGAGCACAAAGCAATAAAACAAAACAAAAGACAACACAAAAAAGCTAGCTAAAACTAAACAGAAAAACTTAAAACACATAAAGCACAAAACAAAAACAAAACAAAACATAAAAGGTACAAAACAAACAAACAAACAAATAAATGAAAAACAAAAACTGAACCAAAAGAAAGAGCATAAAACACAATAAAAAAACAAAAGACAACACAAAAAAGAGACAAAACAAAACACAAAAGGTACAAAACAAAAACAAAAAAAGAAAAATCAAAACATACATACATAAATAAATAAACCTAACCAAAACAAACAAAAAAAAACTTGAAACAGAGCACAAAACACAATAAAACAAAACAAGACAACACACAAAAAAATAAAGCCAAAACACAACAACAAAAAAAAAACTTTAAAATGAAACAAACTACAAGACAAAACAAAACACAAAAAGTACAAAACAAAAACAAAACATTAAACAAAGCACCAAAAACAAAACATAAAAAGGCACTAAAAAAAACACTATTGGGGAAAAAAAAAAAAAAAAAGTGTCTGGCTTGACTAGCAAAAATATCTTTACTGTTGAGCACTGAAAGGTACAAATGAAAAACAAGCTAGGAGCGCACTATAAAACACAGACTGTGTAGTTGTATGAGAGTCAAGGTGAAGCATTCCACATTGAGTATGACATACGAAATTATTTCATGATGTTTGGTTAGCGCACATTATATTCCATCTTGTCGAGGAGACGTGCGCACTTCCTAACGAAGAACACCAGGCTGTTTTTGATGGGCCGCTTTAATTGCGGAGCAGAAAAGGGTTGTTAAAATTGCAGATTGCTTTTATCTTGACGAGAGACGCTTAGGATTAGGTCTCTTCAGTCGGCCCGCATTGTTTTGGAAAAGTGGTGGGGGGGATGCAACAAGTTATGCAAATGAGATGTTAATTAGGCAAATGGTGAATTAGAATATACCAGTACAAACCAGCCCATTGGAATGGGAGTGTGGGAATGGGGAGGCCGGGGGAGCCAGCTGTACCCCTCCCTCTTCAATCACCGCCGACTTCACTTGTGCCCTGTGCCTCCCTGCAGGGCACTGACATATTGTGGCTTTTGCCTGAGCGATAGCCTGACGCATAATGTCACCTCGGCCTGACCGATGCTGAAGGGAGAGAAAGGTGTGCGCGGAAAAAGACGCTTCTTTTCGCCCTGACACTAAATCTTCGCCAAAGCTTTAGTGCGCAACCCTCGCTGGGCCGGCCCCATAGAAACGGCCACTCATGAGGTTATAATGGAACATAAATGAATGAATGGCGATTCACATGCTAATGCGAAAAGAGGAGGAAAAGGAAAGTTTTGTTGTTTTTTCTAATTTTTCGATGTTTCTTGCCCGCTCAACCAGCGTTTTGTTCGGTGCAGCTTTCCTGTTTAACTCTTTCACGGGGATGCGTAAATGCGGAGGAAGTGCGAAACAAACCGAACGAGGACCCTGCGTCATTAAAATGCTAAAAGTAAAGAATTCGTTAATGGTTAAGGTAAAAAGTGTGTGTAAATCAAAGACAACTCTTCAAAGCATGAGCAAAAACGTTACTAAAATCAAGCTATTTTCTAGTAGTTCCAATAAAGTTACTGTCCATTCAAAAAACAATTATTACAGATGGGATTTCAATTAATTATGGTTAATTAAAACACTAAATTTGACTGTGAAAATTATTGTGCTGCATTTTATTATAGAGCATGTGCATGGCTATTGGTATTTAACAATTAAATTCATTTATACACTTACTTGTAAAATTGAAATAAGGATAAATTAAACTAAATTAGGTCAAATAAAATAAAATAAAATAAAATAAAATAAAATAAAATAAAATAAAGCATGTCTGTCAGTCAAATTCATTTATACACTTGTTAAACTGAATTAGAAATCAATTAGGTAAAATAAAATACAAAAATAAAATAAAATAAACATGGCTGCCAGTTAAATTCATTAATACACTCACTTCTTACATTGACAGAAATCAATTAGGTAAAAAAATAAAATAAAATAAAATAAAATAAAATAAAATAAAATAAAATAAAACAAAAGCAAGTATGTCTGCCGCTATTTACCAGTTAAACTCATTTATATACTCACCTGTAAAATTTAAATAGGAGTCAATTAAAACAAATAAAATAAAATAAAATAAAATAAAATAAAAGCATGGGCATGTCTGTCTGTGTTCATTTACAGTCACTTGTAAACTTAAAATAAGTATAAATTAAATTCAAATGTCAATTAAGATTAAGGATATAATATAATAATAGAAATTAAAACTAAACAAAAAAAATATTTTGCATTTTATTTTATATAAATTTTGAAATAAGCTAAATAAAAATAAAAAAAATATATATAATTAAAATTAAGATGATGTGGAAGGCTTGTCTAAACAATGATTAATTCATTTTCATGATTAATTACTCTCAATTTTAGCCAATAGTACTTGCAGGCCCTTATCCAAACGAAACAGAACAAAACAAAAAAGTATTAAATATTAAATATCAAGTCATTAATTAAGGAAAATTATTCGTAGGTCTGCTTTATAGTCTTTTTAATATCTCTGACAGCTGCACTGAGAGAGAAAAAAAAAAGAAAAAAGAAAAAAGAAAAAAGCAAAAAGCGTTCTGTTTACCGGCTATCAAAGGCCAAAATAATTCTGGCAGCGTCTAGAATAAGAAGAGGGTGATATTTCAAGCTTTATCCGAACACAACCCCGACAATTCAGCTTCGAGCCCATGTTCCTCTAATACAGTCAGCTCAGCTTCTGAGCACAGCAAACACTCCTGTTGACATGAAAGTGTGTAAAAGCGTATGACATATCGACAGCCCTGCCTCCATGCCTGGCGTAGTATCCGGCACCGCATCCAACCAAGTCAGTCTGGGACTCCATCCAAACTCTGACCAACCAAATTACAGACTTCATCTCGACGCTCGCTCCCTTACTGGTCGCAGGCTTTTTCATTTAAGCCCTTTCGTTGACCTCCTCCTGGCTAATCCAGTAGAGAAAAACCAAAATAATCATTTTTTAAAAGCTGGTATTATGCTCGATTTAATGTTTAGCGGCGTTTAACGTCAAACGGCAACAATGCCGTACAACTGCTGACCACACAAATACAAAGCAAAGGCGTTTCCGACCTCAGCGCGTTTTAGAGGACACAGCCTTGCTTGAATTAAAGCGTTTGGAAGACATTAGCTTATGCGCCCCTCTCCGCTCCGTCTCTTCACTCCCTCCACCCTTGAAAGCATGTGGTGACCCAGGGATGTGTAAAATGGGGTCCAAATGAATTGCTTGGGCACTTGAGCTCCTCTTCCCATTACGGCGCGCTGCCCTACCTGTGTTGAGTCAGCAGCGCGCTCACTCTATCCATCTAATGGACAGCGTTGGAATTTAATTAGCAGGAAGCCGCAGAGCGGCGGCCTGAAGAATCCCCAGGACAGAGGAAACGGCGGAGCAGCGCGTGTCCCTCTGTGTGTGTGTGTGTGTGTGTGTGTGTGTGTCTCAGCCACTGACATACGACAACAGAGCACTCTCTGGCTCGCAATTTGAAGTATTATTTACAGATAATAGCAAAAAGCAAAAAAAATAAAAATTATTATTATTATTTTTAGCGATATCAAAAGTGGAAATACAGCTGATCATTTTGTGTGTTTTAGCATGTTAGCATGTCACACTGTGCAGCTTATTTACACACCAACTGTTGTAGTCGATCTTCCATTCACAGATTATTGCTAAAAAATCATTATTATTCAAAAAGAGAATTACAGCTGATTATTCTAGGGGAGGATTTGTTGCTTGTGGCATAGTTTTGAGTGTTCTTAGCATGTTAGCATGTCGCACTCTGAAGCCTAATGGTAACACTTTACAATAAGGTTCATTAATTAACATTAGTTAACTACATTAGTTAACATAAACTAAGAATGAACAATACTTATACAGTATTTATTAAGGTAAGTTAATGTTAATTTCAGCATTTACTAATGCATTATTAAAATCACAAGTTGTGTTTGTTAACATTAGTTAATGTACTGTGAACTAACATGAACAAACAATGAACAACTCTATTTTTATTAACTAACATTAACAAAGATTAATAAATAGTGTAATAAATGTAGTGTTCATTGTTGGTTCATGTTAGATAATGTATTAACTAATGTTAACAAATGACACCTTATTGTAAACTGTCACCAGCCTAATTAATTCAAACACCAACTATTGTAGTTGGTCTATCATTCAATGATTTTTGTGAAAAAATTATTATTCATGATATCAACAATCAAAAAACAGCTGATAATTGGAGGTGAGGATTTGCTGCTTATGGCATCGTTTTGAATGTTTTTAGCATGTTAGCATGTCGCTCTGTGAAGATTATATTATGATCTATACACCAGCTGTGGTGGTTGATTCACAGATAATTGTGCTAAAAACATGCTAAAAACAAATCCTCATGAAAAATGATCAGCTGTAATTCCATTTTTGATATTTTGATATTGTTTGCGGCATCATTTTGAGTGTTTATAGCATGTTAGCATGTCGCTCTGTGAAGATAACTTCATGATCTACACACCAACTGTGGTGGTTGATGTATTATTCACAACTAATGGTAAAAAAAATCATTATTATTACCTATATTAAAAGTGGAATTGCAGCTGAACATTAAATACGAGGATTTGTTGCTTGCACCACCAACAGGAGAATAACAGCTGATCATTCAAGATGAGGATTTGTTGCTTATGGCATCATTTTGAGTGTTTTTAGCATGTTAGCATATTAACATATCACTCTGTGAAGATTATTTCATGATCAACCGTCCAACTACGGTGGTTACTGTATTATTCATAGATAATCGTGAAAAATATCATTATTTTTAGTGATATCAATAGTGGAACGGCAGCTGATCACTCTACACGAGGATTGGTTGCTTGCTCGATCATTTTGAGTGTTTGTAGCAAGTTAGCATGTTGCTCTGTGAAGCTTATTTAAAAATGTAAACACCAACTGTTATAGTCGATCTATCATTCACAGATTATTGCGAAAAAAAATCATTAATCATGATATTAAAAGGGGAATTACAGCTGACTAGTTTAGATGAGAATTTGTCACATATGGCATCATTTTGAGTGTTTTTAGCGTGTTAGCATGTCGCCCTGTGTAGCTTATTTAACTATTTAAACATCAACTGTTGTAGTTAATCTATCATTCACAGATTATTGTGGAAAAAAAAAAAAACTATTATTCAAGATATCAAAAGTGGAATTACAGCTGATCATTCTAGATGTAAATTTGTTGCGTATAGCACAATTTCAAGGGTTTTTAGCATTTTAGCATGTCGCTCTGTGAAGATTATTTCATGATTTACAGTCCAACTATAGTGGTTAATGTATTATTCATAAATAAATGTAAAAATCATTATTTTTTTGATATCAAAAGAGGAATTGCAGCTGATCATCGTATATGAGGATTTGTTGCGTATGCCATCGTTTTGAATGTTTTTAGCATGTTAGCATGTCACACTGTGAAGCTTATTTAACAATTTAAACACCAACTGTTGTAGTTAATCTATCATTCACAGATTACTGTGAAAAAAAAAAAAAAACATTATTCACAATGTCAAAAGGAGAATTACAGCTGATCAGTCTAGCCAGTGATTTCTTGCTTACGCCATTATTTTGAGTGTTTTTAGCATGTTAGCATGTCACTATTTGAAGACTCACTCTCTACACACCAACAGTTGTGGTCACTGTATTATTCACAAATAATTGTGAAAAAAAAATCATTATTATTACCTATATCAAAAGTGGAATTACAGCTGTTCATTATAGCTAATGATTAGCATGTTTTTAGCATGTTAGCAAAAGTAGAATTGGAAGCTAGGACTAGAAACATCATAACAGAGCAGTGTCTATAAAAGATGAATATTTAACAGTCTTGGTTAATGAGATGGTGAAGCAATTCACACAAATACAAGCTGACGATAACATAGCAAGTTATATTTAACAACAGACAGAAATAGATGCAGATTTCGCAACTGTACATGTTGCAAACAGAGAAAAGATGTTAGACATAAAAAGACGAGATACTCTGAGGGGAACGGAGTGATGGACAAGAGCTGGTAAAAATCCTAATTGCTCATTTGTGCCTGTGTGGTCAAGACAGGAGCAGTTGGGCTGCTTACAGTACATAGTTCCTCGGTCTGACTGTTGTCTTATCTCTGTGCGCCTGACTTTGAACCGTACATTGGCTCCTCCCAACCCAACAGTGGGGCAAAGCATGGCCTGCAGCAAATGTGAGCTGCAGCCATGAGTGGGAGGCCCATGTCTGGCATCTCCCACAGGAAGTGCTCCATACCTGTACCATTTCTTGGAATATTGACTTTTATCTGCTGAAATGTGTATTTAACAAGCGTGGCAGACAGTGATAGCCTTTACCACAGATAACGCAATCCCAGCGCTGGGTTTGTTATGCACTTTTATGTACAAATATGGTTGAAGCAAAAACACTGTACATACATATACACACACACTGATGTTATGTATTACAACAATGCATAATATAACATTTTAAATATATTCTCCAAATTAAACAAAATGCGAAAAAATGTATTTATTTATTTATTTATTTTTGGAATGAAAGCCGTGACTTAATAATTTGCTCAGATGATTGACTAAAAGTTAAAAATAAATATAATCATAAATATTTAGGCTTTATATTTAATAATTTTACTTACTACTTATATGTAAATATACACACACAAACACTAATTGTATGTATTACAATAATACATACTGAAAAATTTTAAATATATTCTCCAAATTAAACAAAAATGCAAAATGCGCAAAAAATATGTATGTATTTATGTATTTAGTTATTTTTGGAATGAAATTTGCTCAGATGATTGACTAGAAGTGAAAAATAAATACAAACATAAATATTTAAATATTTAGGCTATATACTTAATAGTTTTACTTACTATTTTTTTTGTAAATGTAAAAAAAGAAAAAGGGGGAAAATGTTAAAATAAAAAAAATAAAAAAAATATTCAGTATAAAACACAAGTGACTGAATTTACACAAATCATAAAAAAATAGTAATGATAATAATAATAATAATAATAATAATAATAATAATAATAATAATAATATATTATAATATTATATTATTTTGGGGGGGAATAAAAGCCATGAATTAATCATTTGCTCGCATGATTGACTAATATTAAAGAAAAAAAAAGTCTAAATATTAATATTTAAATATTTATTTAATACTCATACTTAATATTTATTATATATATATATATATATATATATATATATATATATAATTTTTTTATTTTATAATTTCCAAAATTTGGGGAAAATGTCAAAAAAAAAAAAAGAAAAGTATCAGTATAACAGACAAGTGACTGAATTTACACATCATGAAAAAAAAATAATAATAAAAGTAAAATAATAATAATTGTATATATATATATATATATATATATATGTATATATATATATATATTATATATATTATATTATATATCATATATATATATATTAATTATCAATCAATTTAAAACTATTTCCAAAATCACTTAATTGAACAACATTAAAGCAGTAGCAAAACTGCAATAAAATACATAATAATATGCTTAAAAAAATCCAAAATGAGGTGGAAAAAAAAAACTTTTTTGTATAAAAAGATATGCGCATAAATTACAATGAAATCACCTTTACCAAACAAATTCCTAGATGATCATAAAAGTCAGGTGACTGACTACTATTGCCATATTTTGGTTGTCTTAAAACACCGGATACTACTAAATTCTATTTTTTCGTAAAAATTCTGTGCGAATTATTTGCATACTAAATTCACAAATTGTAACAGCTTGTGCCTGCACACCAACAGAGTTCTGAAACATTTCTATTCGTGTCTGCCTAACATCATCTCAAAACTGTGGTAAAATCGTTGTATCGCACTGAGAAAGACCACGGCCAACAGGTGGCACTGAGATTTGCCCCCTTCACTCACCAACAGCTCACACGGTGCGTGCCTTCAACTACCGTCGGCCCCTTAATAACGCTGTGAACTTCGACTAGCACTGACAAAAGAATCTCTAAACAATATTCTGGATTTCACAACACAGTGGCACATTCTAGCGCGCCAGCTGTTTCCCAACTGTGAAGTAACACAAACCCCAGGAGTGGGAGGTTTCCCAGCGCCGACGCACCAGACCGGAGCTCATCACCGGGAACGTACAACAAAAAGTGACGAGGGAGGGGCGAGAAACGCAACTTGCGGTTAGGGGGTCTCATTCAAACACGCATGCGACGAGAGGGACGCTCCCATTCTTTTTCAAATCGAACCAATTAGCTTGGTCACACAGCTCCCCGTTCCCAGATGGTTCACAGCTAATCAAGTGGTGCTTTTGTTTTGTCTGTGAAAACAGTTTTGGAAGTGTGGGTGAATACGCGCTTCGTGATCAATTTAACGAGTCCCGGCGATCCTTGAAAACAAAAACTTCTGTGTTAGTGTAATTCAGACGCATGACTAATGGATCGATGCCCCTAAAACTCTTTCTTAATGAGTGATACTCACTCATACGGCGAGTCCGGGAGCGACTAGACGGAAGGGAATGATTTAGAGATCCTGCTCTAATCACCGCTAATTAAACAGTATCTTTAGTATTCGGCTGAAGACAAATCAAGTGCGCTTTTTAAATCGCCAAACACATGGTGGGGGCAAAAACTATCCCTGCCCATGTAGGCCTGGGAGTCGAAGGACCGCTGCCTAATGAAAGAGGCAGGTTGGAGGTTAAAATTTCTGACATTCTTTCATTACGACATTTGAATTTCCTCCAAACACGATCTTTCACGAGCCCGATGTTTACATTCTATCCAAATCCAAAGCAGGCTAATTGGGACTGCGTTCGAAAGGTTTTTTTTTTTGTTGTTCCTGCAGAAATAAGGAACAAAATCGTGCCAGAACTCGGGGTCTGGCTAGGAGTGTGCCATAGCCTTATTATCTTTATTTGCTTATTTATTTATATTTCTGCAAAGCAGACAGATGGAGGGACCGAGGGCAGTTCTGGGGATAAATAGTTCAATAATTTAAAGTCAATTCCATACTTAGCCCAACACCCTCCCCCTGCATTCAATAATTAAAAACAACATCTGACGATATGAGCGCAAAAAACACAACAAGTACCAAACATAACCTTGCTTAGAGAGCGTAAGCCTTGTTGGCAAATGTGCGGTAATTCTCAGAAAAATGGTAGAAAGTTTTGCTGTATATATATACAGAGAAAGAGATCTTGACAAACTTTAAAAAGTTCTTAAAAGTATATTTTCACTACATAAAGGGTTCGTCTGTACCAGCTCAACTATATATATATATATATATATATATATATATATATATATATATATATATATATATATATATATATATATATATATATATAAAATATACTAGTGTGCTGGACACATTGGTGTTACAATGATAAAAAAAAATAATAATAATAATTTTAAAACTTTTGAAACTATTCAAAATACTAATACTAATACTAAAACTATACTAAATACTGCTGCTGCTGCTACCAGTATTACCAATCATAATAACAGACATCATTAACATTATTTAACATTATTACAATTTATTTACTACCACTACTAAAAGTAATAATAATGACAAACTATTTTATTATTGTTATTATTATTATTATTATTGTTATTATTATTATTATCATCATCATCATCATCATCATCATCATCATCATCATCCTCATCCTCATCCTCATAATATATTTTTCAATTAAATTAATAGATTAATTAATTGAAAATCAGTTATCGGGTGCTTTTATTGCCAGAGTTTAAGCTACTGTGGAAAAAACAGCAGAAATAAATTCATTAAAAATCATATCCGTTATTGGGTGCTTTTATTGCTGGAGTTTAAGTTCCTGCGCATAAAAGCAGAAATAAATGTATTAGAAATCATATCTGTTATCGGATGCTTTTATTGCTGGAGTTTAAGTTACTGTGCAAAAATAGCAGAAATAAATTAATTAAAAATCATATCTGTTATCGGGTGCTTTTATTGCATGAGTTTAAGTTAATGTACAAAAATAGCAGAAATAAATTCATTAAAAATCATATCGGTTATCGGATGCTTTTATTGCTGAGTTTAAGTTACTGTGCATAAAAGCAGAAATAAATTTATTAAAAGTCATATCGGTTATCGGATGTTTTTATTGCTGAGTTTAAGTTACTGCACATAAAAGCAGAAATAAATTCATTAAAAATCATATCGGTTATCGGGTGCTTTTATTGCCGGAGTTTAAGTTACTGTGCAAAAATAGCAGAAATAAATTCATTTAAAAACTTTTTTGCTTATCAGTTATGGAGTGCTTAAAAATAATTGGTACTGGTGAAACAATATCGGTCTATCTTTACCTTACTATGTTTGAAACATCTTTTCTGGACATTATAGGCCACATTCTAAAAATTCTGAATAATAATCCCTAAATGTGTTAAAGTAATGGTAAAACAGTTCACTTAGAAAGCTTTCCAACTGTAACAAAAAAAAAAAAAAAAAAAAAAAAAAAAGGGAAACCCAAATCCAAACCTACCCTAATAAAACTGAAATGCTACAACAATTACATTCAGAAATACTGCACTAATAACCAGACTTGACACCTAAAGTCAGTCAAACACTCCATTATAATCTTCAAATCCACTAGAACTGTGCTAATATCCCTAATCCAAATATAATGTAATGGAATTCCATGAAAACAGGGATTTTGCACGACGAGCACATGTCAGTCACAGAGCAAATCTGTGCATTGCTCAGCAGCAGATGGGCATAACGGGTATTGGGACAGACAAGCAATTGAGGTAACATATTCCCTTTAACACAGACACGCATAAAATCCCAGAAACACGCGCGCAACGACGACATGAGAGGATCCTGTACGGCAGCACACCCCCAGCCTTTCTTCTATATTTTACCAGCCATACGGTAGTTTATTTTCCACTTCTTTTACCATCTGTAGCAACTTTCCCCCACAGACACTCACAGCTGTCCTGTTTCATGTCTGCGTTCTCCTTTATATTCCGCCGTACAATGCTGCCCCGTGCCTCAATCACCGGGCCTGCATTCTTCTCTTGGCAGTGGGAGTGGGCCTTTCATGATACCAGGGCGCCAGCTACGGCAAACAGTTGAATTTGTGTTTAGGAAACGGAACATGAAGCGTGCTGGTTTGTGAGATCCAGACGTGCGTTGCTCAACACTGCAAACACGCCGATCGATACCCAGTGACGTACCGATCGGCCACTATAATGCAGATCAATCTCCACGTGATGAGAAAGAGATCCAGAGCAGAGATTTAGCGATGAGCAGACTCAGTCTGTCAGGTTTAAACCCAGTTTAAGAGGCTTTCGCTTGGTGGGATTCATTTTACAATGTTCGTTCGAAGCTATTGTAACCGATACCGACCGTAAAGGTCTTTGTTAAAATGCTGTTAACAGCTTATTAAACATAAGATCTTAATTCAAATGTGTCGCACAGAGCCTAGCTGAAAAAAAACACACGTTTCCTAGTCTCCTCGAGACGTACATAAGCTGTCTGCTCACCATTCAAATGAAGTCCTCATCAAGACCTAATACAATCAAAGTTTCTCCCGGCAAAGGCCTCGCAATGCCTCGTTTGCTGCCGGCTGGGGCCTAAGACAATGGCACTCTTGTTGAATGGCATGCGCGCACAAAGGCTCCATTCTCAGAAGTTAGCCAAAGTTGCTGTTCTGTAATGAACGAGATGTCTGCTCTCGGGAAGTCTAAAACAGTCTGATCCGTTAGCAGACGCTGCGTACGGTTTCTCGACGCGGCTAAGCTCGCTGAGTTCTCAAAAAAACGTGGAAGAGAGGAAATTGTGAACAGTTGAACTTCCAGTAACAAATAACAAAACCTGATACATTTTTTCAATGCCTATTTGCTCCTTGTCTGTACTTCTAACATTGGACTAAAATGTCGTTCAAACTCAAACATCACAACCCAAAAATGGAAATTCTGTCATTAATTACTCACCCTTATGTCGTTCCAAACCCGTAAGATCTTCATTCATCTTTAGAACACAAAAGATGACCGTGGGTAACCAAATAGTTTTTGGCCCTCATTGACTTCCATAGTTTTTTTTTCATACCATGGAAGTCAGCGGAGACCAGCAACAACATTCTTCGAAATATCTTCTTTTATGGTCAACAAAAGAAAAAAACTTTTGGAACAACTTGAGGGTGAGCACATTTTCAGCAAATTTCCATTACTGGGTGAACTATTTAAACTCTCCGACAGCAGAAGCGTTTTAAGTGTGTAAATGCTCGAACATCTGTTTTTTAACTTTATAAAAGAACTGATTTGACAATTGAAGTTCACACAATATATATAATATTTACACAATTGTCTTTTTAGAAGCACAGCAATAGTTCAAAATGAACTTGATGCATTCATTTTATATATAAATACACACAAATTAATGTATGTATTTAAGAGAAATATGTTATTTATGTACAAAATATTTGTATTTATATATAATACAAATTCTATAAAAATTATAATAAATACATATACTTGTAAATATTTCTTAAATATATACGTGAATGTGTTTGTATTTATATATACATAATAATTACACACAGAACACACACATATATTAGGCAAACTCAAACTTTTATTTAGTATGCGATTAATCGCGATTAATTGTGATTAATCGCTTGCCAGCCCTAATTTTTATACATTTTTTACATTTACCTTTTTTTTTTTATTATTATTACTATTAAAATCTTTCTTGTCATTCTAAAGTTAAACACATCCTCCAACATTTCTAGTACATATTTGAGCCAACTTGACCAAACTACAATTGAACGGACAGTTTGCCCAAAAATGAAAATTCTGTCATTAATTACTCACCCTCATGTTGTTCCAAACTCGTAAGACCTTCATTTATCTTCAGAACACAAAAGATGACACAAAAGATTAACCAAATAGTTTTTGGTCCCCATTGACTTCCACAGTATTTTTTCCATTCCATGGAAGTCAATGGAGACCAGCAACAACATTCTTCAAAATATCATCTTTTATGGTCAACAAAAGAAAGAAGCTTTTAGAACAACTTGAGGATGAGCACATTTAAGTGCTCGAACAGTTGAAAACGATTGGTTTTTCAACTGTATAAAATAACTGATTTGCCACCATTTCGGCAACGATTCCAGCTCACACAAAATATATGTGACCCTGGACCACAAAACCAGTCATAAGTATAAAATTTTTAAATTATCATCTGAATGCTGAATAAATAAGCTTTCCATTGATGTATGGTTTGTTAGGAAAGGACAATATTTGTCTGAGATACAACTATTTGAATATCTGGAATATGAGGGAAAAAAAAAAAAAATCAAAATACTGAGAAAATCTCCTTTAAAGTTGTCCAAATGAAGTTCATAGCAATGCATATTACTAATCAAAAATGAAGTTTTGATATATTTACAGTAGGACATTTACAAAATATCTTCATGGAACATGATCTAATGATTTTTGGCATAAAAGAAAAATCGATAAATTTTACCTCTCAGATGCAAATTACGGTTGAACTTGATGTCCCATGGACTATTTTAACGATGTCCTTCCTACCTTTCGGGACCTTAAACATGTCAGTTGCGTTGCTGTCTATGCAGGGTCAGAAAACTCTCGGATTTCATCAAACATAATTTGCTTAATTTCACTTAATTTGCGTTCTGAAGATGAACGAAGGTCTTACAGTTTTGGAACGACAAGAGGGTGAGTAATTAATGCCAGAACTGTCATTTTTGGGTGAACCATCCCTTTAAGATATTTAAGTCCGACGTATGCGCAAAAAGTGCGTATTCCATACGGGCCTACTTAACACATTCTCGCACAGCAAAGTCATCTGTAGCAAGTCCAACACAAGAAGCATTAAATAAATGTGTGAATAAAGGAGGATAAAAATAAAAATAGCCGAGCTCCCATCACGGGGCCCATTTCTCTCTCAGTGGCCGTGCGCTGGGACGACTGAGGAGTTAATACAAAACTAATTAGCAAAAATTGACTGGTGCCAACCCCCCTCATTCCTTTTCCTGCCTCACTACGCAGGGGGACAGCGGTAAGCCCAGAGCACAGGTGTACCGCTCACGCCGGCTCTAGATTACTGCCCACTGCCTCGCCGCTCAAAAGCCTTCGCCGCGCTCTCCAGGCTGCGGTTACGTCAGCGAGGAAATGGAGTGTGATGAGCTGCATTTTAAACGAATTGCGAAAAGCGACGCGCGGTTGAGACCCTACGTTGGGCGCCAACTAACGTGGTCCAAATCTGCGAGGAAAGATCGACGCTGACAATGCACATTAAACGGATTACACGAATTTGCCTCGCAATCAGGTTTAGGAGAAATTCACCCACTAAAGGCAAGTGGCTGCGCCACAAAACATCTTACAGTGTTTCCCCGTCCCAGAACCATCTGCTTCGTTTAATCCAATCACATTGAAGCAGGAAAAAAAAAAAATGGTTCAAAAGGAGGTCAAACGCAATGATATTAAATCTGACTGTGCTGTATCCCATCATTGGATCCGAGCTGGTCCTTCAGCACTGGGCCCGTGCCAGAGTGGCGGGCAGAAAAGATAACTTGTTGCACGATGTATTTTTATGAATGGCCGACATCCTCGTTTTTTTAATGAATGGTACTGTGTGAAAGAGCACAGTGGCATGGTCATTGTTGCAGTAACAGGGCCGGTCGGTGGGATTTAGCGAGCAGAAAGCAAGGGAGGATGGGTGCGAGGGGGTGGGGAGGTCCCAGCCCACAATGTGTACTGCTGTAACCACAACAAAGGCTGTGGTTTATCCCACAATCGCCTTAAATAGATCCAAATTATTGTTATTCCTCAGCCTGTGGAAAGGAAGAGGAATATAAAACGGCTGTAACGCAAGACGTGCCAAAAGTCAGCCTGAAGATATCAGCGGATTCGGTTACCGGCGTGTTAAAAAAAAAAAAAAAAAAGTTCCTGCTGTGGCCTTTGACCGGCTTTTGCAAAAACTTTCCTAGAACTTAATACAAAAACTTATGACAGCGCACCTCGAGTATGCGTCATCAAAGCTAACTAGTTTTGAAAGACACACTGTACAGTAAATCTGTTTAAGAGCTCACATGGAAGTGGGTCAGACGTCTTTACAAACATTACACACGCAAACGGTTTGTTCGACGCGGCTCCGGGTCAATTAAGGTAAGTCCAGTATAAATATCTATCAGGCAGCCTGGAAATGTACACACGGGCCCGCTTGAGCGTTTGTTATCTATCTGCACCAGCAGTATCCTTCCATTGTGTCGTGAGACTGAAAACACTGCAATGAGACACAACTACAGTTCACAACAAGTGAAAGTGTCATGTATAATGACAGGAACCTCAAAGAAGTCTAATTGAGCATTTCGTCAAAATAAGTACTTATTCATGCATCTTTTTAATTCCATGTGACAACATAATAACCTTTTTTGCCCAAAAGCAATAATTTAGACTTGAACCTGAACTTGAATGGGGACTAAAACTAAAATATTTTGAAGGTATGTTAAAATCCAACAAAAAAATTAGCATTCAGTCTTCATTCAGCAAACAAACTGGCATGTACTTAAAAGGAAACAGTCACTTGGTGTCATGTTAGTCTGGGTCTCCACGGCTATTAGCCTCTTTCGGCTGGTTTAAACGGCACACCACTTCGTGGTCCAAACAAAACCACCTGTTTTAACAGGAGGTCAAGGGGGCAACCCAAAACCAAAGCTTGCCCTCCGCTTGACTGGCTGCTAATGGGAGTGGATGTTTATCTAGGAGGTCAAATGCCTTGAAGATGGGGTCACGACCCTAACATCTTAAGCCGCGACCTCTCCCACGTGTGGAGTGCTCCTGTCGTAAATTAGCTACGGTTTCGCCGTCCTCAGGCCTCGGCGAACACCACATTTGTGTCTTCTTCTAGTTCTCGTGTTACTTCTGTTAAGAGATTTATTGCATCTGACTAAATTTATGAACTGCGCGTCTGCTGAGATTAGAAAAATGGCATTTTCAAATACATGTTGTGAGAAATGCATTAAAAAAATACCGGAAATTTAAAAAAAGAATACTGAAAAATCGTGCTAAAATGCAGAACTTAAATGAAAAGACTGAAAAATATTTGTAAAAATTAGAAACAGTGCAAAAAGACTGATAAATATTGAAATATGTGCCCCCGGACCACAAAACCGTTGTAAGTAGTAAGTAGAAATTATAGATTTTTTCCTTCATGCCAAAAATCATTAGGATATTCAGTGAAGATCATGTTCCATGAAGATATTTAGTAATTTCCTACTGTATATCAAAACGTAATTTTTGATTAGCAATATGCATTGCTAAAAACTTTGTTTGGACATCTTTAAAGGTGATTTTCTCAATATTTTGATTTTTTGCACCCTCAGATTCCAGATTTTTTTAAATAGTTGCATCTCTGGCCAAATATTGTCCTTTCCTAACAAACCATATGTCAGTGGAAAGCTCAGTTTCAAAAATTTTTACCCCCTATGGCTGGTTTTGTGGTGCAGGGTCGCATATGGAAAGAAAAATTGTTTCAAATGTTTTAAACCATTTTTTAAAAACTATTAGAGAAATTCAAACTTAAGTAAAATACTGAACAATAGTGCAAAAATACCGAAAAAAATATTAAGAAATACAAACTTATCCTTGCAAATTATAAGAAAAATGTTTACAGATAATAAACTTTAGTGAAAATATTATAGAAATATTTAAAGAACTGAGAAATACAAGTTTAGACTTACATAACAACAACTGATTTTTCTACTGACAAAAAAATGAGAAATACAAACTTTACCTTGCAAATTATGGAAAAATGTTTACAAATATTAAGTTTTTCAGAAAGAAATTAAGTTGTTCTTATGTAAGTTTAAGCTTGTATTTCTCAGTCCTTTAAACATTTCTTCAATATTTTCACTAAACCTTATGATTTTTAAACATTTTTCTCAATTGTCAAGGTGAAGTTTGTATTTTTCAATATTTTATTAGTAGTTTTGTACTGTTCTTTAGTATTTTACTTATGTGAGATTATGTTTGAATTTCTCTCTATTTAATAGCTTTTCAGAAAAAAAAATCAGTTGTTCTTACGTTACATAAGCTTGTATTTCCCAGTTCTTTAAATATTTCTTAAAAATTTTCACTAAAGTTTAATATTTTTAAACATTTTACTCATAATTTGCAAGGTTACCTTTATATTTCCTAATTTTGTCAATATTTTTGCACTATTGTTCAGTATTTTACTTATGTGAGTTTACATTTGAATTTCTCTATTTAATAGTTTTTCAGAAAAAAATCAACTGTTCATATGTAAGTTTAAGTTTATATTTCTCAATATTTTTACTAAAGTTTAAATAGAGAAATCAAATTAAAACCCACATAAGTAAAATACTGAACAATAGTGAAAATATTGAGAAATACAAATTAATTATGAGGAAAAATGTTTAAAAAATATTAAGCTTTAGTGAAAATATTGAAGAAATATTTAAAGAATTGAGAAATACAAACTTAAGTATATTTATGCTAAATATTTAAAAGTAATGGACAATAGTGAAAATGTTGAAGGACAACCTAAACTTACAAATATTGAAAGAATTGGGAAACACAAACAAAAACACAAATTACACCAAAAACACAAACAGAAAAACCAAACTCGTAACTTATTTCCATCGTTCCTCTAGCGTATCTGAGTTTTCGGTTTACCTAGATTGAATCGACCGCTCTCTTCCAGCACTTTCCCCTAATATCGATAGGTAGCCGTATTACTGTCTAGATGAAGTGGGTGTGTTTCCTGGCCTGCACCCCTTTGCCCTGGCAGGACTGTGGGATAAATTTAATTACTGACTTTAGCTCCTCTCAGAAGCCCCACTTTCGCCATCTGTGTATGAGGTCAGGCTCTCTTCAGATGGCTTTTAATCAAGGGGGCTCCAGCAATGCTCCACTGCTTTAAATAAGACAGAGGAGGAAACCTGATCGGCCCCAATGCAGGTCAGCGACGAGTCCTCTTGTTCTCTAGCTGACGTCTCTTATTCACCATCGAATCAAAAAGAAACGGTAACTTCACCGATTAGGATGTTAGCAGGACGCTCCCCGCTGAATAGGCTTTCAGAACATCAAAACTAAGGATTTCGGCAGGCCGCGGGGAAACGGTGACGGTGTCGTGCTTATCCTCACAAAAAGCTCAAAGGCCTGAGGCCTTTGTGTTCCCACCAAGTCAAAGTAATTCACACGCTCCCGTTTTGCAACCTGCCGTCTGCCAGATAGCCCGGCGCTAAAGCTCACGTTTTACGGCTTTATCTTTCGCGGCGTTTATCGGTACTTCATCAAAGCGCGAGTCCGTACGCATACGCGAGAGGAAACGAACGTAATTAAGGTGCTCACTTTGCCTGGCGAAACAAAGTGCGCTTCTTGTCTTCCAAGTGAAAGCCTGTGTTTGTGCCGCTGTCAGCGCGAGACGGATCCCCTGCCGCCTTCTGCCAATTAACAGTCGCTCCGTCAGATATTTACGCCGGACTTCAACTTCAAATAAATCACTCATTTACATACATAGCTAAATGTTTCAGAAAATGTGGGATAAAGAAGCATATGTTCAACAGATTTAGCGAATTCGAAACAGGACTTACCTGCATGCACGAAGTAGGCCAAGTACAGGTCGAGCTCCTTTACGGAAACTCCTATGTGATGCGGCTGCACGCACAGCCCCGGATTCGAGCACTGCGGAGACTTAACCAGCCTTTCGCCGTCAGTACTTTCAAGCGGAATACCTTTGAATAAAATCACCATGACCAGGTCCAAGCGCCACACTTTGTCCGCCTGACGCAGGCAGTCGATTCTCCTCATCTTGCCCTTCTGGTCGGGGTTGGAGAGCACACAGCAAGGGGGCTTCTTCCCGGTGACAGTGAGCACAAAATCCTCGCGGAACTCCGGCCGGATGTCCTTGCGGAGTTTGGCCAGCAGCCGCGATGCCCACTTCTGCTTGACCTCCGGCTTCTCGCTGAGCAGCTCGTCCTTCACGGCTCGCTCCTCTTCCTTAGACATGCGCTTCTCGTGCTTCTTGAAGTATTTTCTCTTGCGGGCCTGCAAGTTGAACCAAGTGTAGGCAAACGCTCTCACATGGGGCAGCAGTGCTTCAATGAAAGGATGGAATTCATCCTGGGAAGGAGGACAAGGGAGCGGAAATTAGTTACTATTTTCTTCAGCTAACGTACAAAAACAACAGCAGATTTTTCACACCAGACACCAAGAAGGCGAAACACACGCATCTACATAAAATCCCATTTGATTATTTTGAAAAACGGCCCTCAACTGTGTCTGTGAACCGAGCAGGGCAGTGTGTGTCTGTACGTGTATATAAGTGTGTGTGTGTGAAGCTCGTCTAGGACATATCTTGGCTCTCTGGCAAGAATGCTGGTCTGTAGGGGTCTGCCAGGGCCGAGAAAAAGCAACAACCGACCAGGAAAATTGGAGTGGCTATTTTTATCTGTTCTCCATAAAAATGCACACACGATTCCAAAAAAGCAAGCTACTTCATTCGCTATCAGCGAGGAGTGTGTTGTTTTCACACAGGAGTGTGTGCGGGGCAGATTGCGCCGGGTTTTGGGATCCCTTCACCTGCCGCTGGTGCACAACCTGGCAGAAAATCAATTTTTACAATGTAACGACAAAAACGTCAGTTCATCTTTTTTTGCATGTGTTTAAAACTTCGTTTTTAGTGGATATGTGAGATTTTTTCTTTGTTTTTTTTTTTATCTACAATGAAAATATAATTTTCAGAATATTACTGTATGATCTCAAAATGCAAGATTTTTCATTCTATATATTCTATTTAATAACAAACACATGCTTTTCTGTATTCTTCACTGCCTTAAAAAAAAATAAAAAAAAAAATACTACACACTAATAACCAGGCGAATTAATAAACGAAATAATTTGGGTTTTACACAGAAAATAACTCAGGGTTTTTATGACATAGAGAGAATAATGGCAGACTGCCAATCACTAGAATAACATTTCCACAAACAGCAATAGCCCTGCATCGTGTCCCAAAACCGACCGTGCGAGAGCACGAGAGGGCTGCCAGCAAGCAAGCAAAGTGCACTATGTGCTGAGCGCAGATTTCATTTGAATAAGCGCAGATATGAATATAACGCGCTGGGCCTCGGACCAGTGCCTTTAGAAATGTAACAATTAATTCGGCGTAATTTAGGAACGTTAATTAAATTAATTTCTCAGGCCAATTTCAAGCCCTGCTGATAATGTTGGTTTCGTAATTAAAAATAATCACAGTATGCCATCGAGCAAAAATAAATAAATGTTTATTACAAAAGCTGTGTTTTGTGTCATATTAATTACAACAACAACAGACTTCATATAGATACATATTGCCAGATCTCTTTTGTTACGCCACAGGAAATCAAGGATTTGCATAAGCATATATCATTATTATAGCGTGCGAGAGCGTATATGTTTAATCATATTGTTTCCTCCCTGTCTTGTTCGTGAATCAAACTCCCTTGCCTGCGAGGCATAAAAACTGTATTGTTTCATCCTGCATTTAAAGCAGTGAATGAATTCCCTTATCCTCCTTCGCTGACTCTCTCCAAGTAACTTAATCTAAAGCCTGAAATATTGTTCCTTAATTACTGATAGCATCTATTGTTGTGGCTTTTTATACATGTGCTTTTTATTAAAAAAAAGAACCTACACTTAAGACTTCTTGTAATATTGCTTAAAAAAAAAAAAATCAATATGGAAAACCTCCAGATGAGAATCGAGCTCTCTACTGTAAAAACACGATGTTAACTTTTTCACTTCTCTAGCGATGTTTTTTTAAGCGCTTGCTAGAAATATTTGGTGGGTGATGCACAACAAACCGTAATTTAACATGCAAATTATAATGACGAGAGCATCCAGCTTTTCCAGCAATTCATGAAACTGAATTCTACACGCTCAAAGCGGCAGAACAAACAGCTCTTTGCGTTTTGGAGCGTGCTTGAGTGTCAATATAGGGTCTGGTTAGCATGTCAGGTTTTTTTAGACTCCTAAAGTGTTTCAAGCTGAACCTCGCTGTCCTATAGGAAGGCCTCAGCAGGGAACAATAGTGCCTCGTGGCCAAAAGAGACACGAGAGTTTTAAAAATATTACGAAAAACGTAATATATTAGAGATTGTGATGTTTACACACTTAAAACTAAAACCTTAAAACTTAAACAGCTAATGCAAGACAAATGTATATTTTTTTTATTAGCTACAATATGTGAAAAAGTCAAAAAGGTGTTATTTGGATTTTAAATTTTAGATACAAAATGAAAGCAGTGTGCAGTGATTTTTGGCAGTTAGAGGAGTATTTGAGTCCTTAAATACGACACACACACACACACTCAGAGAGAGAGTGAGAGAGAGAAAAAATAGACCTCATACTGCCTTAACACCGCAACAGAGGAAATCAATTGCCCGTCTCAATTATCTTCAACGCAACTATGATTTTCAGACGTTTAATAAGTGTGTAAAATTCCTTGTTTAAAAGAAAGAAAGCAGTGCTTTTATTTGTAATGCACTCTAAAGAGTGCATATTGCTTTAAATTTTAAATATCACTTGTTTTTAAAAAGCACTGTTTTTTAACAACACTGCTAGTTAAGTAAATTAAATATATAAGCTATATACAAGTTCTTATGGTTGCAAGGTTTGAAGTGTGTTACATTTACAGTGATTGATAAATTATCAAAAGCTTTCCTTACGGTTTTGCATGGATTTCACAGAAATAAATAGTTCTAAAACAACTTTTTGCAACTAATCCGAGTCTTTCATTCTCAAATCTATGAAAAGACGAATTAGAAGTTTGAGAACTTTCTTAGCTCGCCTTTCTTCACACATTATACATAATTTGTCTTTTTTCGCATGAATCCGCTCCAGTATCTCCAAACAGACTGTAACTAACACGGTCAAAAGAACGTCGCTACACACGACACAATACTGAGGCCTTCTCTTTTGTTTTGTGCATTCAATAAAACGCATTTAACCAAACAGTTTAAAATCACATCAAGACTACAGTATAAGACGACAGCTTTTCCAGACCTGTCACCTCACTTCACCTGCCACCATGATTCACACAATGAATGTGTTTTTTTTTTGTAACATCTTTTAACTCTTGTTTGCTGTCTGTTTTGTTATTATTCTGTGATAATTACAAAACAAGCAACAAACCATCAGAACAGCACATTATCACATTATAAACTAAGTTATCAAACATGACAGCAGCAAATCTAACAGTCTTGATTTTTAACAGTATAAAAAAAAAAAAAAAAAAAAAAAAAAACTTATTTTAAACTGTTCAATATTTAGAACTGTTGCTAAACATTAGAAATGTAGAGAGAGTGAAGCTTGCAAAAATCTGAATCAAAGAGTTTCTGCTGCCTTGAAGAAAAAGTCTCATGTAAGCAGCAGAAAAGCTTTTCATTGCCGGCAGCTGGTTGAAACTAAAGCTAATAGAGAAAACGCTATTTTGTATTGATATTTAATAACAAAATGCACAGAAATACGAGTATTCTGATCTCAAATGTGTTTAAACGTGTAGACGTTTAAACTTAAAACAGCTGAAGCTTTTCAAGTCATGCATAGAGTTTTTATTTTGTATTTCACGAGTGCTTTAAAGAACCCAGAGTGCTGTGAAAGAACTCTTTAATCTTCGAACAAGCGTAAAGTAACCTAATTCGAAAATATTTCTGTGCTGAATCGTTAAAGAACTTAATTTTTTAAGAGTGCAACCAGATCAAATGTGCATAACGTTGACTCTGTGAGCTCAGTGTAACGTTTTCTTTCCTGCACAGCGCTTAACTTGCTAAATATCAACGTCCGTCCCGGTGCAAAAAGCGGCTGGAATAAAATACATTTGTAGATAAATGCGCACAAGAAACATTTATGTGTGTAAGGTGGGCGCCATCCGCCATGTGGTAGTTCAGTTGGCTCTGTCAGAGCCGAAATGCCTTAGTGCACACTAAGTTACTTGTCTTAAGCAAAGGTTAGCCCCTATCCGTGCTGTCCCGGCCAAAGACAGCGCTCAAACGCAACAAACAGAGTTAATAATAGACGAAAATGTCACTTACCTGTGTTAGGCATAGCGGAGAATACATATCTGTCGGTTTTAACTCTTGAATTGGCGATGTATATGTTGTGTGTGTGTGCGTGTGTGTGAGTGAGGGTGTGTATGTGTGAATGTATGGGGTGTGTATGTATATGTGTGTATGAAAAGAGAAAAAAAGAGAGACAGAGAAGAAGGGAGAGAGGGAAAATAAAGCCTTGCTTCTTGCTTTCACATTTCCAACTCTGCGAAGTGTGCGCGACGCTTCAGCGCTCCATAGAGCTGAACTTTAACCCCGCCTCGAGTTACACACATCTACTGTACTGTACTGTTAAAGCCGTATATCCAAACTTTCGGCATTATCATCAAGTGCAGCCTTAGAGAAAAGTCCCGACGACGGATGGATGGAAGTACGCGGAGATTTCACAAAGCCATGAGTGAAACAGTGCTGATGAAGCGCCGAGAGGAGCGATTATTTCATCTTGCAGTCATTTGAATAGAAAAACACGATAGAAAAAGTCGTCCGGATGCGTTACAAAACTCGCGTTTGATTCATTCTTCGCTGTCTCTTATAGCGCCGCGCCGTGCGCTCGCTCGCATCCGCCGTGAGGCATGTGGCGGTGCGAAGCAAAACTGAGGCGGATTTACGAGCAGCGAGGAGGGCTCGGCATGCTTAGGAAGATTGTAATATCCTTAAAACCCCCTGTTGCAAAAGCTGCCACTTGTGTCGCGGTTAGTTTCGACCTGAGAGAGGGGGAGAGAGAGAGGCAGAGAAAAAAAAAGTGAAGCAAGCGCACGATTCGAGTCCGCCGAGACGAAGCTCCCGTTCACTTTTGCCGTTCAAACTCTTGGGCTCTTCCATCAGCACAGCGCCCTCAATATCGGCACTAGAGCCATACACATGCGGGACAAGAGAAATGTGCACTCCCAATGCCGTTGCACTTCGTGTACACCAAGTATTGTAATGCAGAAACTGTGATATAATGAATTTAACTAACATATTTTAACGTGTACTTGATATGCACCGAATTTCGAGGTTTTTCCTCCGTTTTATTTTAAACAAATAAATAAAACTAGGCTACTTCTAAGAAATAAACATTTGGGGAAATATGCATTCACTGCCTTTACTCATGATGATTTCAGATTTTACAAATCAGCAATAAATTTAATCCAGTTCTTGCAAAAGGTGCGTTTGCACCTTTAATGTTTAGAAACAGCATAAGTGCAACTGCTTCATATGCATAATTAATTAAAATACTAAATCAAATGTGATAACATTTAATTATTTAAAAAAAAAAAAAAGCTGTGTATCTTTAAATAGCGCCCTACACGTTTGCATATGAACAACCAATCAGCTGGTTAAAGGTTTAACAGCGTTAAGTGCAACATAGCACAACAATTCTTGCTTCATTTGGAGAAAGTACGCGAGATTCATATTTACCGCTAATTATTTTTGCCTCACTAAAAGGACCAGTTCAAAAGAGTCAATCGTCCAGGAACCGAACAATCCTGGGTGTTTAGTTGATTCACTAAAAGAATCGACTCAAAAGAGTCATTCTTCTGAGAATCGGACTAGACTTTCTGCGTTTTATGTTTACAATTAAGTAAAAAGGACCGTCATTCATTTAGTAATCGGACTATACTGCTTGCGCTTTGTTTATGACAAAACGTCGCCTTACGAATTATCGCGGGATATAAATCACTCTAATTAACTCTAGAAAAGCATTCTTTCCGTCACTACAACAGCAATACATACTGTAAACCAATGCTTATTTTTGTTCCTTATGCTCACGTATGTTTATCCAAACCTGAGTATTTCAAGCAGCATATCTTTCCTCATGTGTTGAACATTGTTTCAGAATATTTTGAAACGGCCAGTTATAAGCTCCAGTGCTTTCAGTATCATCTTTCATTTCTGTGAGGCCTGTCTTGAAAGTATTTGAGACTGATGTGCGGCTGGCGTGTTCCTTAAGAGCATATGCCTATTAATATTTATATATGAGATTTTGATATTTCAAAGAGCCAATGGAATAGACCACACAAAATGAAATTGTGCATGTTTCGTCTAAATCCATCTAAATAGCTTCAGTGATTTAAAAAAGTAAGAAATGGACACTGATGGATAGGAAAGCGACTGCCAAATGCAATGTTATGTTTCTAATCACGTGTACCGAACGTGCAAACATCATTAATAAGCAAACCTAGTTCATGTAATTAGTTTGGTTGGCACTCAACAGCGTTTTATTATTAACCAACCACTCCGCCTGCAAGTCAGTCGGGCGCCCCCTAGAAAATGGCAACGTGCAGGCTTCATTTCAGTGCACACAGAAAGTGTTTTCCAGAAAGACGGGATGATATTCTATGATTTGGGAGAAAAAAAAAGCAAACTCTATATTTCATAAAGTCAACCATCTGAGGTGCATCAAAAGCCGGGAAACAAACACCAACCTAAGTTTTGTTAAATCTAAGATAAGTGATCATTTACATAGCACTGTGCGTGATAAAAATGATAGGAAACTGGATATTAATTATGCTCACAACTCACAGTCACACTAACTTGATGCAGGTGCACGTCCGTCCCTCTGGTGTTTTCATGAGCTACTCTGTGATTGGGCAAAACAGTGAAATTCAAAGCTCACGACGCCGCTATTGGGCAAGTTTTACGCGCATGTGAAGGCAACCACTCCTGCACGCCGCAAGACAAACTCCCACAGACACTCGGTTTGTCGGTAAACAGCCTCGCGGAAACACAAATAAATTAGATTGGGAATAGAGAGAGCTCTTATCTTCATGATATCGGACTTCTGTTTTGTTTTGACAGCCTGACGGGAATGCAAAGGCTCGAAATGTGCAACACGGTCTGTCAGACCTGAGGTTAAAATGTGTTGTCTCAAACTTTATGATGTACTATAAAACTGACATATTTTGAATACAAAAAAAACAAAAAAAAACCAATGTAACTTAAAGCTATTATTCTGTAAGTGTTATTTTCAAATGTCTTGATCTAGAGCAAAAAGGAAGTAGCTAAATCTCTTAAAAAAAAAAAAAAAAATTATATTAGGCTCCTGTCAACCTAGACACATATCTCAATACGCTATATGAGATACATTTTTCTTAAATTTCACTTGAGATGGCACAAATCAAATTTATTAGCACTAAAATAACATATTTGAAAGAATGTTTCAAATATTTGAAGAAATTTGCTGTTGTTGTGTTTTTTAAATGCACCGATTTATTAGAATGATTATTCATAAACACACACACAATAGTTTTTGCTGTAAAGCGAAGAAAACTAGCTCTTGCCGTTCTCAAAAAAAAAAAAAAAAAAAAAAAAAACACAAAAATGTTCTTTTCCACTCCTGGATATTTGACAGGTACCCAGGTGTGCACTTTGACTTGGTTTAGAGCACTAAAGTTGCAATCGATTTTGCAGGTCCCGCAAACGTAGTAATTTAAATGGGAACCTGTTCTGTACTGTTGAACGGTAACGGGTTCTGGACGTCTCGCTTGTCTTGAAACGGGAGTCGCGTTGCATCGTTTAGCCTATTTTTACACATGAACTGCGTGTCGACAGATCTGCCACCTGTATTTGATCATGCAGCCTTTACAAAGCTTAAAAGCGGCCTAGAAAATTCACGAGAATTGGATCAGTTATAAAAAAAAATATATGATTTTCTTTGTAATGTTTTCAGAAAGTCGAAATTAAATGTGGGCTCGTAATAAACACCGGATACTGTTTGATTTGTGGAGCTTCTTTAAATGCTCCCTTAGGCCTAAAAGTGTTTAGGTCTGAATTTTAAAAAAAATAGTCTATTTTTTTTTAAACTCCAGTCTATATATTTAGATATTTACAATGAAAGATACGTGCCTGTATGTCATTTTAATTACGTTTACTCATTGATTTAAGCACTGATTGATTAAACGGCGCCTATAGGCCTAATGACGAAATGCCCATTGAGGAAGACGCGGGAAGAGTCAGGTAAACTGACTGAACTGAAAACTATCAAGTAAATAAACAATTTGGTAGATATGTTTTTGTAGAATGACAAAATAAATTAGCGGAAATTAACTGACATTTACACGACGGACATGAACTTCATATTCACTTTGAAAAAGGTAAAATTAAACCCATTGTACTTGGTTATCTGAATGACCCTTCTTTTTTACACTAGATTTAGGTTTAAATATGATATTTAATTTACATCAATTCAGGCTGTAGGCCTAATTCAAATCGTGGTATTATAAAATAAAAACGTTATTAAAAATGAAACATTTTGTTGTGTGTTGTCTAACACATCAGTAAATGAGCTACAAAACATACACCGTTTATTATGAAGCAAGACGAATGCTGTCAAGCGAACAATCTATAACAAAAACAACAACAACAAAATCATTACATTTATAATAAAAATCTAAAATTCTCTTAATTTTGTCTCGTCTAATTGTGGCAGACATTAGAGACGCCTTTATAGTATTTTCTGCCAAGTTCTACGAGAAGGCACCGAATGCCAAGGCAACTGTGCCAAGGCTTTTGGAGGCAGAGTGGCAAAGACGAAGCAAAAACTGCAGTGTGTAAAGGACAACGGAGCGAACTGCAAGGACTTAACTCTTCGAAACTATAATTTGGGTTTTATTGTGCGTTTTCAGCTTATTTTTAAATGTGGCAAAAGTCACGGGATCAAATCAGGTAAGGCACCTAATCCACTTGGATGGAGTTTCTCCTCAACTAGAGTGGTGGACGTGAGTACAAATCACTTTTTATTCATTATTAGGACAAAAGAAAGAAAAAACTGAATAGGCTACATCTGCAAGGTCTTATTTGAGAATCCGTTCGGGTTTCGGGTGCGAAAGCACATCGCTGCCAGACAAGTCCGCGTGTGTAAATCGGTGTGTGTGTGTGTGTGGAGGGGGGAAAAAAAAGTGTGCGCGGAAGTTTCACTGAACATCTCGATAGTCTTCAGGGGTAAAAAGGCATAAAACTCAGCGTTAGACCGCCATCTAATGAAAAACTATCCGCAATGTGAGCAAAACTTCTTGTGTAAGAAGTAAATATCTTTGGCTTTCAATGAATTAATGCTGTTTATCACTTTAAGTGGAGCCAATAAAATAACAATTAAGTAAGCATTTTTTTAAATAAATAAAAAACCTCAACATTTTGACAGCTGCGAGAAGCACTTAAAATCGCTTAAATGACAACTTCCATTATATTTTTAAAAACGCGATTTTTTTTTATATTACGCAGGTGCAGAAACGTGCATTTTTCCCCCTTAACAAAACATTCGGAAACTGTCAATATTGCTTTTAAAAATGTACATTCTCATGCAATCCTCATGATAAAGCACGTATCTTAATTTAAATGCAAATAAATTAAAGCACCAACTCGAAATATTGACATATTTAAATAATTGTAGTTTGCATAAAGGCATTCTTGTCAAATTCACCCGTTCTCTTTATGAAGGATGCGTCAGTTGAAAATTAATTGTAAATGGACGAGTTTCAGCTCATAATCAGTCTCATAACAAAACAATAAAACACCCTAAACATACATACAATTCAAATGAGTTTAAAGGAAACTGTCAGCATAAACCACAAAGAGATAAATTATTCTGATGTGAAAAATCTACGCCTACACTCTAACCTTGTTTAATGACTAATTAAAAGCCATACAAAGTGAAAAAAAGAAACGTAATTTCTACTTAAGGTTTTTGTAAAGGTGAGTAAAAAAATATAACATCTAATGTAGACCAGAACTCATTAAAACATCAAATAAAATACCTAAGATAAAAATAATCCTGCTGCACTTTAAACCAAAATATGAAAATATTACTTAAAAAAGAAAATAGCTTATTAATCGCACAACATAATAATAGCATTATTAAACAACAATTATTTTTTTTATTCCAATAAAGATTTATAAACGCATCACCTCTTGCATATAATCCCAAAACACTGTTTATGGTAATAGCGTCATAAAAACAATTAAGCATTTCATTATTATTATAATAGCTGTTGTTGTAATTATTAAAATAATTTAGAATATAAATGATTATTTATAATCGACTCGATGCTCATCATAATTCATTAATTTAGCCCGAAGTCTTTCCTCATTCCAACCGGTCAGCCATCAAATATAGGTAGAGACTCCACCTAGAGGCTGCAATCGGAAGTGGCACGACTGTAAATACAACACGTCTTACCTTCAACAGTATTAAATAATATATAACCAAAATAAGATAGGCTTACCTTTTTAGACACATTTGTGAAATATAATTAATATTTTAAAGGAGTCTGTAATTTAAGAAAAACCTAACAAATGCTCTGCTTAAGTGTGTTTTAAACTGTAAATAGGCTCAATTTTGATGTGGTAAACTATCCATGTTATTTATGCCGTAAGAGCAGGTTGATTTTATGAGTCTGGATTCCGGTCTCATCGCGTCTAGCGATTTTTAGCTGTACAAAACAGCTCGTTTTGCTTCTTAATATTGCTGACTGGTGTGTCTTACCATAGTATTTTAATGTACTGTCTTAATTATGAACACACTGGTTTGTAGTGCAAACAGTTTTACCGTTTACTGCACGTTGTTCTTCTCGTTATTTCATATTGCGGCTAATGAACCGGAAGTCGCGCCCACAGGCTTACCTCCGCGTTAAAGAACAAGATAGAGAAATAAATGTAGAAAATGTAAACAATTCAAAATAACTGAAACAGAACTATTGTATTCTTCTGTTCAATTATTAATTATGAGGATACATATGGTCAATATTGTTATTTGTTATCAGTCCAACAAATAATATTTTGTTTTACTAATACCTTACTATATTTCAGTAATGACAAACCATTGTAGGCTGATGATACTTAATGTCCTGAATGATCTGGAGTCCAGAGTGAACTGGAGATGTGTAACTAATTCACCTTTTTTCCTGCATTCCATTAAAAGCCACAAGAGGGTGATCTTTCTATACAGAAGCCCCTTTGATATCCAGTCTGAGCAGCTGTAATGCTGAGCTCCCTTCAGTTCAGCAAGAGTGCTTTGTCCATCAGTACTGTAAAATATCAGTAGCACTGTAATAAAGGAACACTGGAAACGAAGACACATTTTTCTTGTTTACTTTGTTCACCCAAATGATGCATGTTTGGGAATGATAAACGCAGTTTCTATCCAGGTGGCCTTCTGCCGGCTCGAAATGTAAATACCACCCAAGCTCGGGAGTCCCACGCTCAAACGGCACACACCTGGAGCGGTGGCACTGAGGGGCAGGGGTTTTGTGGGATGGGGGCAGACGAGGGGATCCGGGGCTACAGTTCTGCTTAGGCAGCCGGAGGGTAATAACATTATCCAGAGCCATAGCAGCTTGCCTTCGGGGCTTTGCCAAGCCGGGTCTTATGAATAAACAACAAGAAACACAACAGAGGATCTCCTTACTCTAGTGCTATTGTGCGTTTAAATAGGCCAAAGCTTTAATGCACTCAAGAGTTTGCATGTCTGAAAAACGACAGGTGACTTTTAAAGGGATGCGGAATGCAGTTATAAAATGGTGGCGGTTTATTTTAAAAGTATATTCGAGGTTCCTGTTGATATTTTAGGTTTCAAAGTTAATGTATGATGTTGATTACCTCCAAAGATATTTTCTTTATCTTTTGAAATCTGGGTTATAGAAGGCTTTTATGTAGGAGGAAGTACTTTCCTTCCATGCAAAATGAAACACCTCTAGTTTTGTTTTTCTATCATTAAAATACTCACTGTTTTAATAATACAGATGTAAGATATAAACACTAAGTGTTTACATGAGTTTAGAATAAAATATAAATCACTTAATAACCTTTAAGTTCATGTATAGTGTTGATTTCTTCCAAAACTTAATTTATTAAAAAAAAAAAAAAAAAAGTGTTATATTGAGGTACTTACAATCGAAGTAAATGGGGCAAACATGAAAATGCTAAAATGTTCACTGTTGCTGCTGCAAGATCCAAACAAATTACATGTTAACCTGATTTTTAAAGTGAAAATTATTAAACTTTGCTATATAAAGATATAGAAAATTATGACCACTATGCCCACTAATGACTGTAAAAGCTCAAATAACAGTTTTAACAGAAGAATTAAAGGTTTTATAAAATAAGATCTATATTTCTGCTTTTAACTCCTGAAAAACAGTCCAATTTACTTATACTGCAAGTTTCTACAATGTCTAAAAATGATTTTTACTCCAAAATTTCACGTTAAATTCAATTTTATTTCCCAATT